>CAJQUN010001020.1:0-123290 GCA_907163345.1 Haberlea rhodopensis
GCCCCACTTTAGTCTTCAATTCGTCGAGTGAACTAATTTTCATCCACTTTGGTCTCTCCTGCAAACAGAGATAAATCCTCCATTAAGAACGATAACAAAATACTTCAATCTAAACACAAACTGTGATCATCTGTACGAATCATACTGTTCACAGGGATGATGCTGCGCATGAATTGTTCAAAATGCAGAAAGAAAATTGTTTCAATGTTGAATGAGGTGTTTAAGTACACAAAGGTTCCACAATAATACCAGCAAGCATACTATTTAAGTTACGTGATAGAAATCAAAACACTGGTTTGATATGTTTAGCTTGGAGATCGTGAGGTATCATTAAATGATATTTTAGGTATTTTGTAAAATGAAAAAGAAAGGAGAGTGCAATTAACAAAAACTAGACTGTAATTAGACTTCCATTTATGAAGGTTTATGCATAAAGTAGATTTATTTATGCAGAGAGTTGTCAGTTATAAGCAGAATACCTTCAAAGCAAACATGCCAAACAAAGAAGACCCCTTGAGTGAACGATCGAGTGATGGCGGTACATCAGCAGACACATTTGAGATAAACATCCATACAAGCCCATGCCAAATATTAACATGACAGTCCCAGCAAGATATACATCTGGACTAAGAAGAAAACTCAAAAATTAACCAGAAAATAGACAAAAATGCAATAACCTAGATAATATAGTCATTAAAAGCCCACAAAACTTGCACAGAGGCTCAAGTTTTAGCGAGGTCCCCTTCATCCTTGTGCCTCAAAACAAGCTAAGCCGCAGCCGTTCAAAGAAGTGCACAACTTAACCATAAAAAACTCAGCCTTGGTTTGCTTTAAAGGCTCAACATGCCTTCTAAGCGCACATTAAACTTTGAGGAGTAAATCCTAGATGAAATTCAAGATATAGACACATTTTTGCTTGTAAACTAATGAGCACTTGTTTATTGTCGGTTAACAGTTTGTAAAGTACATACTGGATTAGTTTCTAGAAATAAAGGATGCGTCTCATCTGTTGACTTTGTCCACCCACAATTAATGTGGATGGTTGGTAGGTGGGAGTTGGGGAGATGACAGTTGGGAGATGTGCATTTAATGCACATCTTCAACCCTATAAATAAATAGAGCTCTTCTGATTTCATTTCATTCACTCCATTTCAGAGTGTTCTCTCATATCTCTACATTTGAGTGCGTATTCTATAATTTTTTGTGAGGTAGTTTTCTCCTATATTGAGAGTGTTGTACTCTTTGAAAGATAGAGAGAGGTTGTAACCGACAAAATATTATAGTGGAATCTTTTCATCTTGCCCGTGGTTTTTACCCTAATAATTTTTAGGGATTTTCCACGTAAATTCTGGTGTCCATTTTATTCTTTATTTTCACTATTTTCTATCTCATGTTGCCGCATCTAGGCCAACAAGTGGTATCAGAGCCCTCGTTGTAAAAATCTTAAAAATTCTAAGTATGCTCTGTGGTTGCAGCCTTGACTGATCTTCCACATCAGAAAGTTTTTTGAGATATTTTTTTATGAGGCAATTTTATTGTTGTCGGAATGGCGGCACGATTCGAGATTGAAAAATTCAAAGTAATTTCATGTTGTGGAAAATGAAGATGCAAGCAGTTCTACGAAAAGATCGTTGCTTGGCGGCTATTGGAGATAGGCCGAAGGAGGGCATGGACGATGAAAGTGGAATGAGATGAACGGTAATACTATTGACAATTTTGCATTTGGCTCTAGCCGATGGGGTATTGTCAAGTATCGCCGAAATTAACAAATGCAAAAGATATTTGGGATACTCTGACAAACCTGTACGAGGCCAAGTCACTACACAACAAGATTTTCTTAAGAGAAGGCTTTATATCTTCGGATGTCGGAATCCTCATCAGTGACCGACCATATCAATACACTGAATACTCTATTTGTCCAACTCACTACTTTGGGGCATAAAATAGAGGAAGTTGAACGTGCGGAGCTTCTACTTCAAAGCCTACCGGATTCATACGATCAACTCATCATCAATCTGACCAACAATATCACTAATGATATGTTAGTCTTCAATAATGTTGCAGCCGCGGTTCTTGAAGAGGAAAGTCGGCGCAAGAACAAGGAAGACAGGTTGGCAAGTTCGAAGCATGCAGAGGCTTTGCCGATGATGAGAGGAAGATCGAGGGAGCGTGACTTCAGTGGGAGCCACAAGTATGGTAGATCCAAATCCAGAAGTAAGAAGAATAATTTTTACTGCTATAAATGTGGTGGTAAAGAGCACTTCAAGAAAGATTGTACAAGTAAGAAGAGTGTCGATAAAGATTCTCAAGGAAATGTTGTCAGTACCTCAGACGGTGGAGAAATACTATTCAGCGAAGCAACAAACTGTTGCGGAGAGAATGATTCGACCAATATGAACCAGTCTCAGGATGATCTGTATTCATGGGAAATGATCATGCCTTGAAAATCGATGGAGTGGGAACCATCAAATTAAAATGTTTGATGGTACTATTCACACCATACAGGAGGTACGACATGTGAAGGTTCTGACAAAGAATCTTTTGTCTTTGGGACAATTGGACGATATCGGGTACAAGACCCGTATCGAAAATGGGATCATGAAGATTGTCAAAGGCGCGCTTGTGGTATTGAAGGCAGAAAAGGCTTAAAAGAATATGTATGTACTCCTGGGGAAAACACACGTAGAGGCAGAACTAGTTGTTGCATCGACTAGTTCGGGAGAAGAATTAACAGTGTTATGGCATAGGAAGCTCGTGCATATGTCAGAACGAGGGTTGAAGGTTCTCTCGGAACGGAAGCTTCTGCCAAAGCTTACAAAAGTGTCTCTACCCTTTTGTGAGCATTGTGTTACCAGTAAACAACATAGACTAAAGTTTGGCACATCTACTGCCAAAAGCAACGGTATTCTGGAGCTGATTCATTCTGATGTTTGGCAAGCACCGGTTGTATCTCTAGGAGGAGCGAGATATTTTATCTCGTTCATTGATGATTTCTCTAGAAGATGCTGGGTGTATCCTATCAAGAAGAAATCAGATTTTTTCCAGTCTTCAAAGTGTTCAAAGCGCGGGTTGAACTTGACTCTGAAAAGAAGATCAAGTGTTTGAGGACTGACAATGGAGGAGAATATACAAGTGAGGAATTTAATGCATTCTGTCAATAAGAGGGCATCAAAAGACAATTCACAACGGCTTACACTCCTCAACAGAATGGAGTGGCGGAGCGGATGAATAGGACCTTATTGGATAGAACAAGGGCTATGCTGAAGACTGCGGGTCTAGCCAAGTCATTTTGGGCATAAGCAGTCAAGACCACCAGTTATATTATCAATCGTTCTCCATCAGTGGCGATTGATCTGAAGACTCCGATGGAGGTGTGGACAGGCAAGCCAGCGGATTATTCTCGATTACATACATTTGGAAGTCCGGTGTATGTTCTATACAACGAACAAGAAAGATCGAAGTTGGATTCTAAATCCAGAAAGTGCATCTTCTTGGGCTATGCTGATGGTGTTAAGGGGTATCACTTGTGGGAACCACTGCCCACAAACTTATTATCGGCAAGGATGTTATCTTCCAGGAAGATAAAGTGAAGGGAGACAAAGGCACAGTGAATTCAGATACTACTACAATTCAGGTGGACAATAAGACAGAAGAAGGTCAAGTTTCTTCTGAGGTATTACCAGAGCACGATGAACAAGAACCAGATGAGTCAAAGGTTTCTCAAAGTTCGGCAGTCTACTCGCGAGAGGAGACCACCGGTTTGGCTTTCAGATTATGTTACTGAGAGCAATATTGCATATTGCTTACTGACAGAGGATGGTGAGCCATCGAGTTTCCAGGAGGCTACTCAAAGTTCGGATATATCCATGTGGATGCAAGCTATGCAGGAAGAAATTGGAGGCCTTGGACCGGAATAAAACATGGGATCTTGTTTCACTACCACGAGGACGAAAAGCCATCGGTAACAGATGGGTGTATAAGATCAAACGTGATGGTAACAACCAAGTGGAAAGATATCGTGCAAGATTGGTGGTGAAAGGATATGCTCAGAAGGAAGGTATCGACTTCAATGAGATATTTTCCTGTGGTCCGACTTACTACAGTCAGGGTAGTTTTGGCTTTGTGTGCGGTGTTTGACCTACATCTAGAACAGCTAGATGTAAAAATGGCTTTTCTTCATGGAGATCTTGAAGAAGAAATTTATATGCTCCAACCAGAAGGTTTTGCTGGGCAAAGAGAACTTGGTTTGCAGGTTGAACAAATCTCTGTACGGTCTAAAACAGGTGCCGAGGTGTTGGTACAAGAGATTTGATTCCTATATCATGAGCCTTGGGTACAACAGACTTAATGCAGATCCTTGTGCATATTACAAGAGATCTGGGAATGATGATTATATCATTTTGTTGTTGTACGTGGACGACATGTTGGTCGCAGGCCCCAATAATGATCGAGTCCAAGAATTGAAGACACAATTGGCTAGAGAATTTGATATGAAGGACTTGGGACCGGCAAACAAGATTTTAGGGATGCAAGTTCACCGAGACAGAAGTAACAAAAAGATTTGGCTTTCCCAGAAAAACTACTTGAAGAAAATCTTGCAACACTTCAACATGCAAGATTGTAAGCCAATTTCTACCCCTCTTCCTGTTAACTTCAAGTTATCCTCCGAGATGAGTCATAGCAGTGAAGCAGAGAGGATTGAGATGTCTCGAGTACCATATGCATCAGCGGTGGGAAGTTTAATGTTCGCTATGATCTGTACAAGACCAGACATTGCACAAGCAGTGGGAGCAGTTAGTCGGTACATGGCGAATCGTGGAAGAGAGCATTGGAGTACGGTTAAGAGGATCCTTAGATACATTAAGGGTACCTCGAATGCTGCATTATGTTATGTAGGATCAGATTTTACACTCAGGGGCTATGTGAATTCAGATTATGCAGGTGATCCAGATAAAAGAAAATCTACTACTGGATATGTGTTTACACTTGCAGGAGGAGTAGTAAGCTGGGTTTCAAAACTGCAAATAGTTGTGGCGTTATCTACAACGGAGGCAGAATATATGGCAGCTACTCAAGCTTACAATGAGAGATATGGATTGAAAGGTTACTGGAGGAGATTGGACATAAACAAGAGAAAATTGCTCTATTTTGTGATAGTCAAAGTGCCTTGCAGATTGCAAGGAATCCAGCCTTTCATTCCAGAACTAAACACATTGGTGTTCAATTTCACTTAGTTCGTGAAGTAGTGGAAGATGGAAGTGTGGATATGCAGAAAATCCATACGAAAGATAACATAGCTGATTTTCTGACGAAGCCGGTTAGTGCTGATAAGTTTGAGTGGTGTGGATCCTCAAGTGGCCTAGCAAAAACGTAAGCAGCAGGGTAAGGCAAGATTGAAGGGTGTGGAGATGTGCTTGATTCTCAATCAAATCTCCAAGTGGGAGAAATGTTGACTTTGTCCACCCACAATTAATGTGGGTGGTTGGTAGGTGGGGGTTGGGGAGATGGCAGTTGGGAGATGTGCATTTAATGCACATCTTCAACCCTATAAATAGAGCTCTTCTGATTTCATTTCATTTATTCCATTTCAGAGTGTTCTCTCATATCTCTACATTTGAGTGTGTATTCTATAATATTTGTAAGATAGTTTTCTCCTATATTGAGAGTGTTGGTCTCTTTGAAAGATAGAGAGAGGTTGTAACCCACATAATATTATAGTAGAATCTTTTCATCTTGGCCGTGGTTTTTACCCTAATAATTTTTAGGGGTTTTCCACGTAAATTCTAGTGTCAATTTTATTCTTCATTTTCGCTATTTTCTATATCATGTTGCCGCATCTGGGCCAACATCATCATGCTCTTTACGCCTATACTCTGCGGTAATTACAAACCTTAGTTTACCTTGCGCTTTTGACAGCTCACAGCTATGATACATAATAATAAAGTTTATAAAAAGAAGGCTGAAAAGGGCATATAAAATTTGTGAACATAAATCACAAGTTAATGCCTGAATCCCATTTTTATAGGAACTTCAGTACCAGAAACAATGGTATCTCCAATACTCTGACTATTATAAATCTACTCCTCGATGGATGAAGAAATTGTAGTATCTAACATTTTTCGCTTTACCAAAAGATGTAACAGACTTTTGAACAGTTCAGCAGCCTAAGCACTACGTTCCGATCACTTTTCTATCATGGAAACTCTTGATCCCAAAATCTCCCTCCAATAATTGCATTATTTTGCAACTTATGGGAATTAAACATGTGATCTTAACTCTTATATCAAATGTAAAATCGAGCGTTACCGCTTTACCAAAAAAGTTATAGCTAATAGACTTTGTGGAACACAAATTTTTTATATCGTGCAGAAGGCTAAGCATTATGTTTTGATCAGATCAGTTTCTTAGCAGGGCAATTATTGTTACCCAACAGGAAAAAGATGCTAGAATTAGTTCAAACGTGCAGCAAGAGGAAGTTGAAGTGGTCAAATATCATTTACATCAGTCAGTGTGAAAATAGCTAAAATTTCTAGAAACTCACCAATAGCTTCAACTAATCGTAGAACCATTTTGCCTGTATGGACACCTTTGACACAGCTCGTCCAATATACTTTATAGGCATCAAATATATAAACACAGCCCTAGTAAAAATTATATGTCAGCCTCAAGAGATCATCGTCGCAATGTAGATAAGAATGCATGAAAATGTGATGAATTTAAAATCCCAACGGTTTGCAATGCTTAGGGTTAAAAGTCAGAGGTGAATCTCACGGGACAGTAGGAAATTGCATCACTTTTCCCCAAAGTATAAGATAGCATTGGAATTGAAAGAATTGAATTGAGAAATGGATTTCAAATTACTTCAATGAATTGAGAATTTGAAATGTATTGCAATGATTTAGAAATAATAAAAATAGTAGCAACAGATCTGAAAGATGTTGATTTAGAAGTTATATAAGCAGGTGGAGAGGATACAGAAACTTGAAGTGAGCTGTGAAAAATTGTACATCAGCAGTATTAAACATCAAAACCAGTGGAACTCAGAAGAGGATTCGAAGGAAACCACGAAGACTTGAAGATTGTGTTGTTTAGAGTTGAACTAATTAACTTGTAACTGAAAGCTAGTTGTAGTAGAGTTAGTGCGGTTATTAGTTGTAAATGTGACTGAATATGATACATGAGGGGAAACACAAATTGTATAAATACAGGGCTACAGACTTTGTACAATTTTTCAAGCAATCAATAACAAATTTCTCCTCTCTCTCTCGTACAAATTCTGGAGGCAGGCTACCTCTATCAGCCTTGTTAACATTGATGGTCTCGTTGAGAGTCCTTCAAATTCAAATATCGCGTGCAAATTTTTCCTCGTGATTTCGATCGTCCAATCTGTAATTCAGGAAATTCAGAGATGCAATTGCGGATAGAATTCTAGAGAAGAGAAATTTGTTCTTGATTGCTTGAAAAATTGTACAAAGTCTGTAGCCCTGTATTTATACAATTTGTGTTGCCCCTCATGTATATTATTCAGTCACAGTTGCAACTAATAACCGCAACTAACTCTACTACAACTAGCTTTCAATTACAAGTTTTATTAGTTCAACTGTAAACAACACAATCTTCAAGTTTCGCGGTTTCCTTTGAATCCTCTTCTGAGTTCCACTGGTTATAGCTGTATCATTGAGAGGATACAGAAAAATTTTAACTTGAGGTGAGCAGTGAAAATTTTTACATCAGCAATACTAAACATCAAAACCCATGTTTCGCAAGGCCTGCTTAATACTGTTAACTCCAACTTAGCAAAATAAACATGCACAAACTTGACAGATGTTTCTTCAACCCAAATAATCATTGTATAATATAAAACAAACACCACTATAAAATCGTCTCTTAAGGTAAAAATTTCCAAAACTTCTAATCTTCAGTGAATCCCTGATATTTACTCATATGGAGCAATTAGCCATATTATCATAGATAAACATCTCTTGCATTTAGAGTGGAGAGGGATATATTCTTTCTTCTTTCTTCCCAAATATGATTCACATGAATAAATAGATAAAGAAAAATTGTAGTTGATGCACTAGCCCACAACCTGCGACCTTAGAATAAAGAAGATCAAACAAATATCAGAGAATATTCGAAGAACAAAATTTATTTAGTTAATTTTTAAAGATTTGTTTCAATCTCAAGACGACTCAATTTATCTCATCCATTGTAGACTATGAGTCACTAATTAAGACCTTGAAATCGTTGAGAAATGTAGTTAACCAGAAAAACTTTAGGACTCAGAAAAATTAACAATAAAGTATCAACTTTCCTAGGGTTAAACGTGGAAAACATGAGAAATCCAATCAAGATAAGGTAGAATTATCACGAAAGGTGGTTAGCAAACCATATTTCCTGAACACCATCTTTAATCATTTAACACCACATGCGTATTATCCATTGTGACACCTTATGTTAAACTTCTCAAGTCTTCTGTTCGTAGTATCTTGCATTTATGGGTAATTTATTTTGATAATCACCTTCTATTATTTGCAATCAACAATATACTGCTTCGACATAGTGTAATAATGTTCCAACTCCATTCAACTACGTAAATCAAGCAGGAATAGTTGAAAAGAACTTCAATGTTGAGCATCATTTCATAGAAGTTTATAACTAGGCCAACTCTTACTAAATCATCAAAAAGCATTTAAAATAAAATAAAAATATTTTTCAAATTCAAGGAAAGACATTACCGTCCTGCTGTTTCAGCTAATAATTTGAAAAAAAATAATTTAAAAGATTCCAGAAAGAGAATTACATTGAGAAAGCACAACAAAGAACCTGCTAGAGAACCCCCAACAGCCAGAAGTGCCAAAAAACGAAAGTCAAATATGGCCTGCACAGATAGGAAAAATCAACACATTCTTTGAAAAAAATAAAAAATCAGCATCCCAGAAAATGATCATTGGAAACTTGCAAAATTGAACACAAATTGCAATCCAGCTATTTGATTACAAACAATACATGCTTATTAATGCAACAAATATAGCCCAATCTGTATTCTTGAAGTATTCATTCTAAATCTATATATCTAGTGCTGACATGAAGCAATTCTGGATAAGTTGAGAAAATAAAACTCTTTTACTGGATTAGTAGAGAAAAAGTTTTATTGATTGAAGTGCTTGATGTAAATGCCCCACTTTATCAAGTTGTATTAAAGTATGCATAATCCCTTTTCTTACTGCCCATTCAAAACAGGAATGACATTCACAAATGAGCGATTGCATTCTGATACTCTTTTTCACATTCACATTTTTATTGCATTCAACCTCATGAATATTGTGCAATGGTACTTATGATTGGGCATTAGTTGATGGCACAAAATATTAAGGAACTCGACAAATCATGATGACATAAAATGTAAATACCATTTCACAGGCACATAAGACAACTTGGGGTTTAAGAACTTTAGGATGAAAAATCTTTAGTTATTGCAAGAACAATAATTTTGCAAATATTTGGTCAATTAATTGATGTTGTGTTCCTCTTCACCGTGTACAAACTAGAAGTGAAAAAAAAAACACTCTTTCATCCCCATGGTCTTCTCAGATTCATTCGAATGTAAACTCCAGGCTTTTCCAATTTTAATCCATGAATATTATGTAGTCCAAGTTTGACAATGACGCAACCAACCCTAATCTAGAATAAACCCGATAGCAAGATTTCTCAATTCACATTAAGCATCAAGACAATCATAATATAAACATATAAGCAGAATAACTTCTTTACCAAATAACAGTATCATGATTTCCAAGATTGTGCAATGACTCATGTTACATCCACAGAAGTTTATTATCTACTCCCTTGATTCCATGATTAAAAAAAGAAATATTAATCTTCTCTAATCATCGTTTTTCGGTTCAACTTATACTCCAGAATCCTTGTAGTGTATTTAGGAAAGATTTGAAAAACAAACTCAAGCACAAATTCAACTAGCATGGAGGAGCATAGACGCAGGTAAGCAACTATTGTGCTGCAAAAATTCAAAATCTGAGATTATATACTTTAAAATTAGGAAATTAGCTTCTGCCTTTATATGCGGTAATATTTTCCAGCATTAGAAAAATGCCACAGAAATTCTGTTCCTATATAACTATAGTCAAGGCAAGTATACCATAAACTGACTTCAAAGAATAATTTCCTTTGCCCAATGTCTATTGGGTCAAATCTTTGTGAATTGAATTCACACATATCAGGCTATCAGGTATGCTAAAAATGATTCAAACACACTCCAAATGGAGTCATACGTGCCAGGACGGAACTCATGAAGCGGAATGGCCGAATATACTATATATTTTTGAAGTATTTAATGAAAACATGGATTTTTATCCCAAGAAACATTAAATAGCTCCTTGTATCCGTTTCAGCTAAGTTATGTTATCCCACAACTGAAGCTAATTCTCACACTAGAACACATATAAAAAAATCATCAAACATCACAACGAACCTAACTACATAACGCCAAAGCAAAATTTCAAGCGGGAACTAAAGAAAATTCCATTACCTTTTCAATAATAGACTCTGTAGACAGTAAAATTCGCAAGACCGGACTTCTACTTGGATGATGCATCACGTCAGGCGACTTCGAGGGCTCAACAAATGGAGATTTTGGAGGCGACCCTTTTGCGGATACAGGAAAATTGTCTGTTCTCATGGCCGATGGCGATTCTTGAGAACCCGATGCAGACGAAGGGATTAAAGAAGCAAGTGAAGGTGAAGTTCTTCGCCTCAATATTCCAGAAGACTGAGCTGTGGACATGCATAGGGAAAAAGGGTTGGTCGAAACAGAATGTGAGAACATCGCCATTGAAGATATAGTCGTCGAAATTTGTGAAGGAGATTCAAATATAGTTGAAGTAGAAATGAAGGGATATTTTGTTCCCATTTTAGAACAGTCCGCAGACATCGCAATCAGCCACTGGCGGGTAATGAAACTATGACCAACGACAAACACCTTTTAGCCAAAAAGTAATAATAATAAGTTTGGTTTTTTATTTTGATACTCCTTAAAATAATGATGAACTCTTAGTATCAATAAGAGATCATAATACATCTCTTTCTATCTTCTTCAACGAACCGAATGGAAAAGTAATTTCTGTGATGACCTGCTAGGATCAGAAACAAGTGTTAGAAGGGTGTCGGAAGATTTTTTCGACGGGTCCCCTCTGACGCTCAAGTCAGGTGATAGGAGATCGGGAGAAAATATGTAAAGGAGTGACTGATGTATGTAATTGTATATAGAAAAATGCATACCTGAAATCCTGACTTAGCTTGCTACTTATAGGTGTTAACCTCCCGGTTGTGTAGCTTGGACCAGTAAGGCCATGTTCTACACGACTATCGAAATCTTGGAACACGTCGGCTGACTGTTATGACCATGATTTGCATCGTTCCCTGAAATCTCTGGACGTGTCAGTTCAACCTGGACTTGGTCAAAAGGCTTAGACCCAGTCAAAGCACTCATAGAGATAAGAGGTCTTGAAGTTATTCTGGCCTCATTAGATTGAGAGGTCGGTGAACAGATCATATACTTGGAGTCAAGGCATGTGCTTTTACATCATTAGGTCGGCATTTAGGAGAATTTGGCTCAATGACTAGTTGGATGAGCTCCAGTTAAAAATGAGGTTACCCATAACTCGGGAGATCGGGGAAATTGGTCACATAGTTAGAGCTGGGGCGGGTGCTTTGACCTCGTGAGATCGGGTGGTCGGTATTGCACCTTGCCCTTGAGGCAGATGTCTTGTCCAAGTGAGGTCGGGAGGTCGTCAATGCACATTGCCCTTGAGGTGGATGTCTTGACCACGTGAGGTCGGGAGGTCGGCAATACACATTTCCCTTGAGGCGGATGCCTTGACACAAATGAGGTCGGGAGGTCGGCAATACACCTTGTCCTTGAGGCGCATGTCTTGACCAAGGGAGGTAGGGAGGTCGGCAATACACCTGGTCCTTTAGGCGGATGTCTTGACCAAATGAGGTCAGGAGGTCGACATACCTGGCCCTTGAGACGGATGTCTTGACCAAGGGAGGTCGAGAGGTCGGCGATACACCTGGTCCTTGAGGCGGATGTCTTTACCAAATGAGGTCGGGAGGTCGGCGATACACCTGGTCCTTGAGGCGGATGTCTTTACCAAATGAGGTCGGGAGGTCGGCAATACACCTTGCTATTGAGGCGCATGTCTTGACCAAGGGAGGTCTGTAGGTCGACCTTATGAGGGTGAATGTCAACCTTACAATTATACCTCCAAGGTTAAGTTCAGTGGATAGTTGAATACGATCGTCTTTCTTCCGCAGGGTATCACAACCCCTCCCTTCAAGTCGAGTTGACACCTGTGGTCAGAAACTCGTACAAGTATTCATAATAATATAAGCTCCAAGGGAATTTAGTATTTGTACACTTGTCTTTATGTTTGTAAAAAATTTCAATAACACTTGTTGATGGAGCTCAAGAGCTCGCTTTTGAACTTATAAATTTTGTATAATATAAGCTGATGGAGCTCGGACGCTGGCTTTGTAAGTTGGTAGGCGCTCGCTATTGAACTTATAAATTTTTCATAATATAAGCTGATGGAGGTCGGACGCTGGCTTTGTAAAGTGATAGGAGCTCGATCGCTCGCTTTTGAACTTATAAAATTTTCATAATATAAGCTGATGTAGATCGGACTGGCATTGTAAGTTGGTAGGAACTCGGTCGCTCACTTTTGAACTTAAACCATTTTCTTAATATTATATAATCCTTTTGTTCAGAGGACGTAGGTTGGAGGTCGTAACACTCGGATCTTGGACATAGCTTGTAAACCTCTGCTGAGACTCGTAAAGTTTTTTTCTCTGAGGAGGTCGGATGAGCTCATGAATCTTGGACCTAGAACATAGCTCGTAAAGCTATGCTGAGACTCGTAAAGTCTTTTTGTATGAGGAGGTTGGATGAGCTCGTGAAGCTCGAACCTTGGACATAGCTCGTAAAGCTATGCTGAGACTCGTAAAGTCTTTTTGTATGTGGAGGTCGGATGAGCTCGCGAAGCTCGGACCTTGGACATAGCTCGTAAAGCTATGCTGAGACTCGTAAAGTCTTTTTCTCTGAGGATGTCGGATGAGCTCGTGAAGCTCGGACCTTGGACAAAGCTCGTAAAGCTATGCTGATACTCGTAAGTCTTTTTGTATGTCGAGTCCGATGAGCTCGTGAAGCTCGTAACTTGGACATAGCTCGTAAAGCTATGCTGAGATTCGTAAAGTCTTTTTGTATGTGTAGGTCGGATGAGCTCGTGAAGCTTTGACATTGACCAAATGAGGTCAGGAGGTCGACAATACACCTGGCCCTTGAGGTTGATGTCTTGACCAAGGGAGGTCGAGAGGTCGGCAATACCCCTGGCCCTTGAGGTGGATGTCTTTACCAAATGAGGTCGGGAGGTCGGCAATACACCTTGCTATTGAGGCGCATGTCTTGACCAATGGAAGTCGGTAGGTCGACCTTATGAGGGTGAATGTCAACCTTACAATTATACCTCCAATGTTAAGTTCAGTGGATAGTTGAATACGGCCGTCTTTCTTTCGCAGGGTATCAGTTTTGTTGTTATTTCTTTTTTTTCTTCTTAATTTTGACTTGAATATAAGTTCAAAAGAAGTTGTGCTCCAACACCATGTAAATTATAAAAAAAAATTGATTGAGTTTTCAAACCCTCAAATGTAAATTAAAATGTAGTTTAAGTTTTCAGAAATTTCGTTCTTTAATCCAACCTCAAAATTGTATTAACTATTTAGCCATATTAGTGCGTGGTCAGCCAAAAAAAAAATTTTCATGGTTATTTCCCTCGTTAAACCATTTATCTTCTATATGGATGACAACGATGTGGGTTTTACCAATCTCAATACCCGCTCCACTACACATAAACTCAGACCAGCCCCACTTAGATCCGCGAACCCGGCGCGGTCTACCCGCCCATCCCTGGGACCAAATTTTTAAAAAAACAAAAAAATTAGCTAGAAATCAATTTTGAAACACAAAAATTGAGTTTTGTGATTGAATTTCATGTTTTCCTCTAGTAAATATTTATAATAAGTATTGTAAAACTATCTTTAATCTAGCAGTTATTTATTAATTTGCTCTCAAAATTCCCTTCAAAATGTCCAACTTCTTTAACATGAACACATGAGTTTTGATATAAAATTAAATAATGACACTTTATTGTTCAATCAAAGAAGTTAAATATATATTCAATATTAATTTTTTAAAAAAAAAATTTAAATATATAGCGGGTATGGGACGAGTTCGGTCAATCCTAGGACCTACCCCGCCCTGCTTTCAAACCCGGTTGAAACGAGTCCGGGTCTAGACCCGCCCCATTGTCATCTCTAATCTTTTATTTATAAGTTTGATCCTTATTAATCTTAATAATTATATTTATCTTTTCACAAAATAATCCTAAACCTAAACCTTAAACAATAATTAGTACCCTTTGCATGCATATACATTAATTTTTTTTGTTAAATGATTTTGTATAAACAATATAGATATAATAATAGCTGTTATTTTTAAATTTATGATTTTTTTATAATAATTTTTATCTTAAGAGTAGTTTGATTATTTAAAAATTCAAAAAATATAGATAAAGATAAAAAAATTAATAATTTTAAAGATCTTGGAAATGAATAGATGATATAGTTATTTGTGAGCTACAAATTTACTAAAATATATTTTATGATATGTTTTATTAAATAAAAATTGAGCACGATTTATAATTGGAGATGAGTAATTTTAAAATTTTAATCTGGAAAGTAAGCTCATCCTCGTTATACTCCTGGTAAGCTTAAACTTAAAATTTGGCTAAATTTGGTAAACTCTCCTCTCTAACCCTAAACCTAATACTTGTTGCAAACCGCTGCCACTCACTCAGTCGTGCCGGCGCCTTCACCTTCATGGCGTCGGCAGACCACTCAACCGGGTCGGCCCCTTTTCGGTAGATCCATACTTGTACTCAGCTTCCCATCCCCATGAACAAAATGCCCATAGTAATTTCAGGTTCCAATCCACTAGTTGCTTCGATTCCGCTAGAGAAGGCTCGGTCTCACTGGTCGTCAACGTTGGAGTCGTCGGTTTTCAGCAGTGCTCTAGTGGTATGGACATTTTGCAAATCCGAAAATACCCCTACTATTATGTGTTAAATGACCACAATACTCCTGCTAATTCGAATAACCACAATAACATCAAAAAAACAAATTTGGGAGGGTATTAAACTACAAAATCAATTTAAAAAAAGTTTCTTATATCCCAAAAGCAAAAATTAAAAATTGAATTTATAATTACCACCTCACTTTATAAAACAAATATCGTATATGCACGCAACGTGTGCAACGAAACACTAGTATTATATTAAGCAACAACATGTACAAGGAATATTAATCCAAAAACGCGACAAATCGTAAAGTAGCGATATACACAAAACCCAAGTATGGCCAATATCGACCCCTTAAACTTGAAACTAATAGACCCAAGAAAGAATGACATAGCAGCAGAAGTGTAAGATCGTAAATTGGAGAATTCAAGTACCACCTAAACCATTAAGATCCCCTCAATCAATTAATAGGAGTAAAACAAAAGTTAGTACTTGCATGTTTTTTTGGGTTTGTGTTGAACTAAAAAAATTGGACCCCTCGAACAATACGATTTGTTTCAAACAATTTTTGGGTATTGTTAAGGCATTATTTTCTATTATATGAAAGATGATAACAAATTAAATTATACATATTACATAATATTAAGAAAATACAATATATTATAAATTTTCACTCTTTTCATCAATCGAACAATTTAATGTCAAAATCAATCTGGATCGGTGTTGAACCTATCATGATTTCACCTATGGAGATATATATTGTTGGGAATTACACGACATATCTTTTGTACGCTTGTAGAAGAAGTGATTCGCATTGTCTACGATATAACAAACATGACTTATTGGCACTCACGTCTGCAGTCTCTTATGTCCATTTATATCTTAGTACTGGGTTTTTGCGCTGCAACTATGTAAGGAAATAAAATTGCGAATCTGTTAACATCTATAACTTTTGCATAATGATAAGCGATTGATTCTAACATGTTGTCCGTCACGATTTGTATTTAAATTTTATTTGATACAACACATGAATTTTTAAACCATCAATTGATTCAATAACGAATCCAAAATCAGATTAAGATTTGAAGAATTTATAACTTTTTAAATGTAATGTTGTATTTGTTTTACATGCACAATTAAGAAGCTAAACATAGACAACCTATATATTCTTTTCATATTGATAGTAAACCACTAATATAATTCGATCAACAATAACAATGGCATAAGTGGTTGGGGAACAACACTTCAATGTTTTTTCCATAGATGCCGCCTGAATAATAACATTAGGTCCGTCTATGGAAATTTCTCCTCATGATGTAGCATAGAGGATCGAAACTAAGGAAAATGAAAATTAATTTTTAACAAAAGTAGTGTTATTAGAATGTTTTTAACAAATTCTTTTATGATTATCACTAATAAACCGATATAATATCCTGGGTATTACATGTTCTCAGTTGCTCAACCGATTGGGAGAGCATGCATCTTCTCATAATTCTAATTTATTTTTAATCGTAAATAGATATTTTTTTGTCAAAACTATAAAATTTCAAATATATATTGCTTTAACTATGTTTAACCAAAATATATATATAGAGCATGCATCTTTTCATGTATTACTGGTTGCTGTTTTGGTGCTTGTCCTTTTGTGGTGCCGATTCTATGCCCTTGGCAGTTTCCTCTCCTCCTTCCGTTGGAATCTCCGGACCTTGCTGGTAGTTTTTTCTTCCTCTCTTCGGCCGAAGTGGAGGCTATTTTCCTTCCCCAAAATCTGGTTGGCAAGGAACATTCGGTCAGTAAGCCACACACCAGCGGCTGTTCTGGTGGTTCCGTTCTCAAAATAGGTTGTTTTGTGACCGTAGCTTCATCGTCACTTTTGGATGTGACACCACCACTTTGGTTACTTGGTTTTGGATCCGGTGGGGTGGTTCCATTTTGTTGTTAACCCCTGTACTCCTACTCATTTGGTGTTACTGGTTCACAATCTGATGGTGTTTTTTGGTCATTGGGGTATGAGGATGGTTTTTGGCAAGCAGACATGTTCCTTTGTGTTTTACTTATCAGTACTAGTTTAATTTGCCTCTTTGTCCGTGTCTTTGTTTTGTACAGTTGGCAATCCCATTGCCCGGAATCCTCGGGTTCCTGCTATGGATCATCTTTGTTCTAGTCGGACATTTTGTTCACCATGTCAAAGTTGTGTTCTTTGTTGTTGTTGGTAGTTAGTTAATATAGGTGCATTTGTGTTACAAAATTTTGTAGATATGACATTCTTGTCTATAATTATGCACTCCGATGAAATAACCGATTTGGTGATGCTTTATTGATCCGAGTTATTGGTTGTGTGGGAGGAATTTGGAAATTCGCTTGTCGTTTTTTATCAGTTTATGCTCCTCGATTTCCTTTTTTGTGCCTTCAGATATGTTGGAAGACAGTTTCCTTACTCGACCCTAATTTGGAATGCTTGGTTTTAGGGAACCTGGATCGACTCAGAGTGCCTCTGCATTTTCATGGTCATGATCTTGTGCTTTTCGGGATTTCGGTTCCTGCTTGCCTTTTTGTTCCACCCTATCTCATTGCCTAAGTGTCTTCGCTTGGTGTTTTTTTTTGTTGGTGTCTAAGAGTTGTTTAGTCGTGTCTGATCTTCAACTTTATTGCATCTGTTTCATCTATTAACATATTTTATGTTACTACGGAAAAAAAACCTAATATATTTCCTGTTAAAAAGAACCTTAATGGGATCTATTTTCTTTAAGGGTGAGTTTGGTTTGCATGATGAAGGCTTGATTAATGACCAATCAACCTTCATCTCTTGTTTGGTATAAGTTTATTTATTTTGAGTTATCCCATTGACCCTCACAAGACTCGCACTATTCACACAATATTTGTGATGCTTCATCACATGTTGGGTTTGTGATTATTTATGTATTCAATGATAACCATGTTTATTTACTATTATACCCATGAAATATAAGTCAAATTATCTATGTTTCTTTTTTATTTTCTTTGTTTATGTATCCTCTTTTTTCTTTTTTTTTTATATTTCTTTGAACAATAAGGCACTTTAATGAGGTTGGAAGGAAACAAAAAATGAGAAATGAATTATCATGGATAAATGTGATTTTTTAATATTAAAAAGTAGAGATTTTACGTGATAATATATATATATATACAATTGTACATATTTTTTAGAAATATAGTAGATTTTCATTAGAACCTGTCAATACAGTTGACATCTGTCATATTTTTTAAAAATGTTTTTCAAATAATAATAATAATATTAAAAAATAATGATAAGTCAGAAATAAATTAATATGAAATAATTTAGTAATATTTATGACAAGAATATTTGCATAATGACCACATTCACTGTACGTAACATGGAATAAAATTTATAAATAACAAAAAAATAATAATAATAAGTAATAATAAAAAATAAATCGATAATTAATAAAATACAAATAAAAAAATTAGGGAAATAATAAAAACAACTATATAATAATAAGAATAGTGAACTCATAACAAGAATAAAAAAATTAAGTTTAAGGGTATTTTGGTCAATATAATAAAATTCATAAAATTAATCCACAATTTTAAAATCATACCAAACGTCATATAATTTATCACACTAAATTATTTATCCTTATTTATCATCTAATTATCACTCTTATTATTTATCATTCACTTATTTTATCCATGAATCAAGCGTACCCATAATATAATAAATATAATATTGAAAAATAAAACTGATAGAGAGTTAGCGGACGGTCCAAGATTCCAGCAAGGATGCTGACGTACATGCTTCTACGAATTTCTTATCTCGCATTATATCTCAGGATCCAATTATAAATGACATATATTCCCATCAGATATTGGTATATCCAATGTTGGACCATTGGCATGCCAAGATCATTTCGCTTCCACCATAGCATTCACAATCAAGAAAATCCCAAGTTCTTCCTTCCCAAATATCATTTCTCGTTTGACTGAGAAAACCAAGAATGAGTGAAGAAGGTAAGATTGTATGCGTGACAGGAGCTTCGGGGTACATAGCATCATGGCTGGTTAAGTTTTTGCTTGAGGCTGGTTACACTGTTACGGCCACTGTCCGCAATCTCAGTCAGTACTCTTCCATTTTTTGATTCTTCTCAGAGTGAACTGTGGAATTTTTTTGGGTTGGAGATATCTTTGTGTTTTTGAACCTTAATTTGAAAGAAGTTTATGGGAAATCAGATTCTGATTTTGGGTTGAAATGTTTTGCCTTATTTGCCATTTATATGGACTTCATGTTTGATATATGAGGTTTGGGCACCCTAAAATTGGCGTGTTCTACGAATATAGAAGGGCAAACCAAGCTCCGCTATGCGTGGGGAGGGGTTGGGCCACTTTGGGCTAATGTCCGGGAAGGGCGTGTTCTACGAATATTTATCCATCTATTTAGCAAGCTTAATATGGTACTATAAATATGGTTGAGGGGTTAGTTTCATCAGTAAAATAGTTGTGTTTATGAGGCAGCAATCAGAACTTGCTTTAGAAATTTTAGCAGAGTAAGTGTATAACTGTATAATGATTTAGTCTGTGCAATAAGTTGAAATCTTTAAATTTTCAGATGATTTTGATCAGCTATGGCGCTTCCAATTCTTGATAATTCATATCCCTCAAGACAACGATCACCGTTTCGTGAGAGTAGCAATATAAATATGAAATCTAAGAACGGCAAAAAAGAGAACTGATTGGCTTGCAGGAACTGTCACTAAATTTTCAATGAACTTGTGCACAATTGATTATACGCATCTGATGTATTCCTTTATTTCATCAGTAGAAAAACTTTGCAAGTTTTGGATTCTGGAAGTGTCGCCTGACATTTTAGACACAATGTCTTGTATTAGCAGTTGATATACGTAACTATGTTCAAAGTGAATTAGTGTAACGTGGTGTTGGTCAAATGCTCGAGAGGTTTTTACACTTTAGCATTTGGAGATTACATATGAGGTGCCTCCATTAAATCCTTTATTCCTCGCCATGACCCGAGTGAGAACAAAGAATTACAACATTTGGAAAATATGTACAATTGAACCATATGTAAGTAATGATAGATCAAGGTCTCGATTTCTTGCTGTCAATAAAGTGATACATTTTGCATTATTATCAAGAACAGAATTTTCTTGCACTTATGCAGTTTTTGATATTTTGAATGCATTATTCTTTAACGGGTGATTACTGTTTTACAATCAAAATGTGTTTTAAGAATTCAGATGATCCAAAAAAGGTTGAACATCTAAAGGAACTCGAAGGAGCAAATGAAAGATTGCATTTATTTGAAGCCAACTTGGTCGAGGAGGGTTCATTTGATTCTATTATTGGTGGCTGTGAAGGCGTCTTTCACACAGCATCGCCTGTTCTCCTCCAAGTTACAAATCCTCAGGTTCATGACAAAACTATTCTCATCTAGATTTAATTAATTGATGATGTCAATAATATTCATTTTAAATTTCAGACAGAACTGATAGATCCTGCGGTTAAGGGAACGCTTAATGTTCTTAGATCATGCAAGAAAGTACCGTCAATCAAAAGAGTTGTTATAACATCATCTATGGCTTCAGTAATGCTCAACAGTAACCCTCTTAATTCTGATGTTATGATCGACGAAACTTGGTACTCGGATCCTCTTTTCTGCGAGAAAACTAAGGTATATAATGGTTACAAGTATTAATAATGCTCTAAGGCATTTCTTCCCGTGTACTTTTGATCCATTACGAAGAAATTTTGAGCAACTCATAAGTTTTGACTCATAATGAATAGTTATGATGCAAAAATGCTATTTCATTTTTAGCAATGGTATGGTCTCTCAAAAACTTTGGCAGAGAAAGCTGCTTGGGATTTTTGTGAAGAAAATGGCCTCGAACTGGTAACGTTACATCCCGGTTTTGTGATCGGTCCTTACCTGCAGCCAGATCTCAATTTAACAACCGAGGCTTTTATGAATCTCATTAAAGAAGGTAGTCTTCCTTCTATATCCAAAATCACATATGCGCAAGCAGGGGTGGACTGAGCGGGAAGCGAATGGGGGAAGATTGAAATTTCAGCCTCCCTCTCCCTATTGCAAATCGCTAAACAAGATATCAAGTTGATTGGTTTTTTCTTGCAGGAAAACAGGTGTTTTCTAATGGGATTTACAGATATGTTGATGTCAGGGACGTTGCTCGTGCACATATTCTTGCATTCGAGAATCCTTCGGCTAGCGGAAGATACTGTTTGGTTGGCAAAGTGATGCATTCTTTGGATGCTTTGAAAATACTAAGTGGGATTTTCCCTTCACTCAACCTTCCTACAAAGTAAGCTCCTTTTCTCTAATAATGTATATATTTCTGTTCATCATATATGAATTTCGTCGATGGGACGTTTTCGAACTTTGTTTATGTTTGAGTAGGAGGGAAGATGAAGTTGCCCTTGAAGAGTCTCCTTACCATGTCTCGAAGGAGAAGGCAAAAAGTTTAAAACTGGATTTCACTCCTATTGAGGTGACTGTGAGGGACACTGCTCAATGTTTGATGGATAAAAATGTTCTTGATTTTTAAATAAATCACCTGTGATTATATTTATTGAGAACTGAGCAAATATCGAAAACAATTATCAAAGTATGGATTTTATTTACCTATTTTACTTGACCAGTATGTGAATTTGAAAATAAATTATATTATGTGAGTTTTTATGTATTTGTTCTCACTGGTTACTGATTGTTTGCATATACCGGTGGTGTTGTACTGTTGTGCATACAACACTTATGTCTAAACTAGTTTCCTTGGCACCGCGCCTTGGCTTGTTTTTTTTTGGTCTGATGAACTGTAGAACAATATTTTGCTAACGACAAGTGGTTGTCGCTTTTCAAAATGGTAATTGCAACATGGATTTGGATAACCAAATATGTAGCAGAGTTTGATAACAACACAAAGCTGGTAAAGATGACCAACATGTAGCAGTAACATTTTAAGAAAATAAAGGACAATAGCAACTGAGTTTAACTTTGTAAGTGTAATCAATGCAAAAACAAGAACGAATTGATAGCAACAAGAAATTAAACTATGAAAATGTGAATTAATGAATTTGTCTCTATCAGTTCCCTCAAGCACAAGAAGATTGGTCGAACAAATAAGTGACTGTTTTAATATATCCTACAAATTTAGAGTATGGACATAAGCAGTAGAACTGGGAATGGAATAGTCTTTTGGCCTATTAAACAAACGAAATCATATAGACATCAAAGAAAAACATCTTGTACCAAAAGGTTATGTTTGGCAGCAGTTTACCATTAGCTACATACGCGCAAAAGGGCACAAAAACAAAATTCACTGCATTGTTCTGGTTTTCTATTATTTATATTTTTCATAGGTCATTGATTCAGAGAGTTGGTATTTTTTTAGGCCTAATAACTCTCCCTCTTTTGTACTTCATCATTGACGGGATTTGCCAAGTAGTATCTACATGTTGGAAGTTAGAACACATAAAAAATGATTATTATTTTACAATCATGAAATTAAGATTCTAATATTTTGGTTTTTCATTTCCTAACCAAGGGGCTTGCAGAAGTTGTATTTTTCTAAAAAAAATATTTTGCCAAAAAAGACTAAACAAAGGCTCCTAACAGCTATAAAAAAGACACCCAAGTAACCGAACATCGCCTATAAACCGAAGGAGCGTCTTTCCCAGTCGGCCCTAAAGAAGGAAAATAGGACCTTGGTACTGATGTTTGGAGGAATTATGTGAAAATATGCTACCCAGCAAGTTGTTGGTGGGAAAATCAATTAAAAAAATGTTATATCGAAACTTAGGATGACAACAAATGCATGGCAATGGCAAACCAACAAACACGTGTGTCATCCTCACAAAGCAAACCAACAAACACATGTGAATACAAGCATGTCCAAAAACTTAAAATAAACTGCAACGCTATACAGATGAAAAGTTGCGCATTTTTTTGGCAAAACATGGTGTTTTTTTCACAAAGAAAATAAAATGTAAACCTTTTTCAATTCAGCTTCAGTTTCTGTCTGTGTTTGCAAGATCAGATGCCTCAGTTGGTTGTTCCTGGGAAAGGACAAGCAAGGAAAATAACATATTTGGTTTAGATAATGTGGTTCGTAACCACGCCTTGCATAAACCAAACTATGGAAAAACACACCATGGGAAATAAAGTTCCATGACGATCAAACCGAATCAGCACTAACATATTATTCCCTTCCTATATGGAAAAAAACCAAATAACCAATGAGGGACAAGGCCGTATCAAACAACAAAAATGGATTGACGGAATCAGAGAGAACGATGAAACAAAGGAAGCCACGAAAAACAGATGCAGTTTGAAATCAACTATCAACTCCATCCGATATCATAACCCGCATATTATTCTATGATAATTTCAGTAAATTAATGTATCCATTGTACACATGAACAAAGTGAACCACATGGCCGTATATCAGTTGGGCAAGGAAATCAGGCGCTAGCAGTTAAGAATGGAGCTTTCAAATATAATCATGTTTCAGGTATCACCATCCCATGCTGAGGTCTAATACAACACATATAACCTAAATAAACTATCCATTTACCATCTGCTAGGAATAAACTTTGTAAGCCTCTTTCGTGAAAGACCACACACCCCCTGCACCAACCAAATCCATCTCATCATCGTAAAATGATTATAATATTCTTTTAAATTTCTTTTTAAAAAATTAAAAACCGAAAAAAGGATTAATGATGGTACATCTGTATAGGCCATCCAAGGAGATGAACAACATGAGGCCCAACATTGTCATCATTTATTGCAGGTGTGAGTAGGATTTAGGGTTTGGTACAGATCACAAGTCCATGACGTGAAAGAGTGGCAAAGAAAGCTTGTTAGAGATCTTCACATAAAGATTTATTCAGAAAATCGCTTAAAAATTACATATTATGCCGTTCGAAATGATAAGCAAGCAGATGGATTTGGCGTGGATCTTTAGAGCTGCTCGGCTTAAGGAATTGAGCCAACGTCCTCTGTTAGAGAGCGAGAATACTTCGAAAATTTGAAGGCTCACTTGAAGTCTCCTAGTATAGCTAGGAAAGGCTGAACATCTCCTCTTGTCCCAACTTTTATCAAATTTTAATATATGAAGCAGAGGAGTGACGGCAAGGCATATACTTTTTTCATATGCCAAACATGAGGAAAATGTGATTTCGCTTCATATATTTCAGAAAGGTTTTAATTCTTGGTTTAGCCCCCCAAATTCATTCGGCCACTGGCTCTGCTTCAAACCGGAGAGACAAACCTTAGGAGATCATTATCATCCATTGATTCATGTAAATAAGGCTCTTCAAACTCCTTTCTTGCATCTGAACCAATAGATCAGCTGTCAATATCTTAAATAAAAGATTTGATAGGCAAAAACTTAAGGTTCGTTCATTTCACATCATCATATATTAAGTATCTCTTTAATTGAGTTCTGGATTATTGCAGAATCTGTGGAGTAAGATGTGCAAATAGCTATCTATCTTTTAAATAAGGTGTCTCGAAAGAAAATGGTAGAGAGCCCCAAGATTTGATGGTTTGATTTTATTAATATTACCAAATAATTAATTTATTAAACATGTCAACAAAAAAAAAAAAAAATAGCCAGTATATGCATATTTAAGATCAATAAATTAGTTCAAATTGAACCAAAAGTGTTTCCCACTTCATTACACTTTCCCGATGTCATCATCATTGAATTTTGTAAAATAAAATTTGATTTTTGGTGAATCATTGATCTATCCTTTTTAAAAATATAACCATGAAAAGATGAAATAGTCGTATATAATATTTCTTACATCTAATGCATAAATCATTGTGAAAAGCTCCAAATATTCTTCTAACAGCAGCTTCTCTTGCGTGACTACCATTGCTAGTTCAACAAGTAATCACACTGTCCTCTCCATCTATGAAAAAGTCATTGTTGACTTAGTACTTGCTATATTTTACATGAAACATCAAGATTTGATTATATGAAGATAAGGATAAAGAAATACAAGGCCAAGCAGCAGAAAACTAAAGTAGCAGCTCCATATATACAACTCATAAGAATTTGAAAATCTCGGCATAAAAAATAGCAAAAAAGTTCCACTTGGCCGTACATTGGATCGTTCCTCATTTGTTTTATTTTATTTCATCTATATATATATATATATATATATATATATATATATATATATATATATATTTTTTTTTTAATATTGGAGATCAAGAACATCAGGACATCACATCAAAATGCTGCAAAACAAACAAAAAGGTAGCTTTCCCAAAAGCCAAATTGTAATAAACATTGTAATCTCCTACTACATCCAAAACGATAAAAACCGATAAAGCAACTACAAGAACATAACTATTCAGTCTGAACTCACAAAATAGTAATGAATTCTTGGTTTTCTTCCAACCATGATTTGAAAGTAATCACGTGTTGCATCTA
Organism: Haberlea rhodopensis; assembly: GCA_907163345.1. Lineage (NCBI taxonomy): Eukaryota > Viridiplantae > Streptophyta > Magnoliopsida > Lamiales > Gesneriaceae > Haberlea > Haberlea rhodopensis. The sequence goes on from CAJQUN010001020.1 coordinate 25,622, forward strand.
ATAACCAACATCTACAAATTTACCCAGAAATTAATCAGTGCACCAACACGGAGCAAAAAAACTCATATACAACAACAATAGTCACACAAACTCGCAGCTATAGAGCATTTGTAAACGCACTTTTAACTTTTTATTTTCAAAACAAAACAATCCAAGCAACATAAATGGGAAATTGGCTTCGACTCAAATAAACCCATCATCTTACCGTTACCCATGCCAATCTCCTGCAGTGGGAGTCCCGAGCCTCAATCCGCGGCGCTGATAATGGCGAAAAAAACCCGCAAACTTTTGATCGGTAGGAGTCGAGGTAGATTATGAATGTAACGGCGGAGGGGAGGAGGTCGGCGAGGTAGATGCCGGCGTAGTTGAGAGGCTCGTCCAAGGCGCGGCGGAAATGAGATTTTGGCGGCATGTTGCAAACCAGGGAGAGCAAACTAAGAAGAGGCGGAGAGCAAAATAACCCTAAAAAATGAGAAGAGGCTGAGAGTAAAGAAGCCCAGAAGAAATAAAGAATTGACAAAAATAATAGGAAGTTACTGTTCATTGCTTTTGGAAAAACAGACTCAGATCACTGTTGAAGTCCTTGGACACTTATTATATTGTCTAATATAATAATTAACAATTTGTTTACAATATTGATATTTATAATATATATATATATATATATATATATATATATATATATATATAGTATTATTATTATTGAAGTTGAGGATTTTCAGAAATTGAAAATATTAAAATATAAAGAGAATGAGATACTGATATAATAAAGATGTTTTAAAGCATTATTACAATGGGAGGTATTTATAAAAAAAAAAAATTAGATAAATTAAAAGATTTATTCATTAATATAGCTTAGAAAGTAGTATTTTAGAAAATAAAAATAAAAAACACATCAAAAAGATAAAAATCAATTCATTTCAAGAATTCTCCATTGCATGTATGGTGTAAAATATGATGCATGGATACTCCAAAAATCATTCGGTGCATTGTTGGACACTTCTAGGATATTTACACTCCTTGGACATTTCTCGGTGGTATGTTTTTTTTTAAAAAAATAAAATAAGATCGGACACCCGTGTCGGACACTCCCCTAAAATCGGACACCTTGTAGGACACGATCGACGAACCTGTCCACACAAAAAGAACACTTTTGGGATTAATTATACAATTTAAAAAGTTTTTGGCTAAATGAAATTTGAACGTGTTTGTTAAATTTTATGTTAATTGAATTAATATACATTAGGTGTTATACTATGATGATTTTAGTGCATGCATTTATTTATATGAGTTTTGAATTTGTTAAGAAAATTTTTGGTGTTATCTGACGAGATTGTTAAACTTTATGGTAATTGAAGTAATATGTATTTAGTGTTAGTATGAATGATAATATGATGATTTCAGTGACATGCATTTATTTATATGTTTCTAGAATTTGGTAGGCATATTTTTATTGCTTTTACATGGTTTTAGAATTAAAAAATTTTGTGAATTATATTATTTTGTATTATAGTATATGTAAAAAAAAATATATATATATATATATATAAAGTATAATATAAAAGGGGTGTCTCAACCGTGTCGTATCCTTAAAATTTTGAAAATCCATATTTGTGTCTGTATCGTGTCGTGTCAGTGTCCGTGCATCGTAGGGTGTAAAATAATTGGCGGATTTAATGATTTTGCCAAAATCATATTGGCAGACAAAAATATACAGTCAGTTTGTCATATTATAAGATTTTTTTTATATGGGGAGAGTTTTTGGCTACCGTCCAGACTTGAATTCGAGTTATCCCAAAGAAGAACATGAGACTTTACAAACCGATTAAGACCGGAGTCTCAATAAGAAATTTTAGTACAAACATAATTTATTTAAAGGAAATTGCATTACTAATTGTTATTCTATAGTTGACAACGTTAAAAAACATGGAAATAGTATGTTGAAGGATGCTACAATGTCAGGGTGCTTATTGAGCCGGACCAACCGGAACCGAGGAACCGGACCGGTCGGTTCCGGTTTCGATAAGAAACCGGTTGGTCCGGTTACAAACCGGAATCCGATCCGGGTTTTACCCGGATCGGATCGGTTCCCAAAGTTCGAAACCGCCAATCCGGCGGTTCTGATTCCAAGGGTTCTGGTTCCGGAACTAGAACCGGAACCGGTAAAAAAGAATTAAAAAAAAAAGGAAATGGTGGCCAACAGCATTGTAGCAGTTGCCCAACGGCTATTTTAGCCGTTGGGCAAAGGAAAAATAATTTTTTTTAAAAAAAAAATTTTGTTTCTATAAATACCCCCATTTTCCCTCTCCAAATTTTAATCTCAAACTCTCTTACTCTTACAATCCTAATCTTTTATTCAATTATCTCATTTTCCCATATTTCCACTAATACGATGGCATCCTGGTCATGGTGGTCGTGGTCATCGTGGTGGTTCTTCAAATCCACCTTTATTCCAAGAAATTTATGATATTTTTGCCAAGTTTGATAATGCTTATGATGTTGAAGAAGCGGACACGTTGCAGAACCTACGGCCCCCAAAATCCGGCCCACGGCTGGTCATCCGCTACTACTACTGCCGCTTCGAGTCGCACGAGTAACCGTCCCAAACGAAGCAAGGTTTGGGATCATTTTGACGTCGAGACAAAACCAGGTACGAATGAATAATTGTTATTTGTAAAATATGCAAAACCACATATAATTGTAAAACAGGTGGTTCCGCTGGCGTTGCCGGAACTTTTAAGAAACATCTAGTTAAAAAACATAATTTTGATGATGTTACTTTACAACCATTAGGTAGAGAACCAACCCAACTTCAAATTAATCCTCAGTCTGGCACTAATTTTATCTTAACACCGCAAAAAAAACAAAGATTATTCGTTCGTTTTATTGTAAGATGTGAACTTCCCTTCTTGTTTTCTGAAAAAGATTGCTTTATTGAATTTTCTTCTGGTATCCAACCATGTTTTAGACATATTTCTAGGCATACTTTGAAAAGAAATATTGTGGATGTGTTTCTTGATTATTACTTGTCATTGGATTGATGATAACTGGTGTTTGCAGAAAAGAATTTTGTCACTTGATGATTAAAATCTGCACATACTGGTTCCCAAATTGCTAAATTTATTGTTAATGTTTGTAGATTTTAGGGAATTGCAGATAAAATTCGTTCGATTACACTTGACAACTCTTCAAATAATACGGCGGCAATACGTGAACTTAAAATATATTTACGACCAATGCTTAATGATGTTTTTTTCCATGTTAGATGTGCATGTTATATAATTAATTTAGCAGTAAAAGATGGTTATGAAGATGCTGAATGTAGTAGCATAGACAAACTTAAAAACGGTTGTCAATGGATACGACAGTCACGCATTAAGCGTGATTGGAAACAATGTGTGCAAGTCAGAACCTTCGGTTTACTCTTTTTCCACCGCCCATTGTAAGTCGATGGAATTCTTTGCACAAAATTAGAATCGATGTTACCTTATCAAGATGTTTTAACTTCCTTTTATAACTCTTATCAAATGCCTGAAAGTGATGAAAGTTATTTATTGTCTGATAAGGATTGGATTTTTGTTAATAATTTAACTGCTTTGTTATCAACTTTTAAATATGCAACAGATCGTTTCTCCGGTGTTTGCAATCCTACTTCTCATTATTTTCTTCCACTTGTATTTAACATGTTTTGTAAATTTATTGAATTTAGAGATGATATTGAGTTGATGTCGTTCATTTATCGTACGGAGGAGAAGTTTAAAAAATATTGGGAACAAATTCCACACGTGCACTGTATATCTACATTGTTAGACCCAAGTCAGGATGTATGATCTTTCGATACTTTCTTTGAATATTACAGTACATTTTTGGATAAGGATGTTGACGATCAAAAGACGTCAATCATGCATTCTCTCCAAAATATGTTTGGATTGTACCATAGTGAACAGGGACAGAGCTCATCGACACGTGTAGTAGGAGGAGAAGAAGAAGATGCTAGTAAGCCAAGAAGAGGAGGGATAAATCTGTTGAGGAGCCTTGGAAGAAAGAAGCAGAGAGGAAGCGGGGTATCATCTACCTCTTCAAATGAGTTGCAGTTCTTCCTAGGTCGAATGTTCATTACAGATGAAAATTTTGACGTACTAGAGTGGTGGAAAGCAAACGCAAGACAATATCCAGTCTTAGCCAAAATGGCTAGAGATGTATTTGCAGTCCAAACATCCAGTGTCGCATCAGAGTCGGCATTTTCAACTTGTGCTCGACTCATTGGAGACTTTAGAGTTTCTCTAAAACCAGAATCATTGTGCATGCTTACGCTGCTAAAAGATTGGTTCGATGCTGAGAGAAGAAATAAGAGAGAAGGAGGAATCGACGAGTTCAGCAATGAAAGTTCCGAAGAAGAAGAAGAATTGGCCAAGATTATACTTAAATTATGATGCATAATGTATTTTTATTATAAATTTCAAATGATGTATCTTTTATATTATTTTCCATATTCAATAAATGATGTATTTTTCCTTTACGATTTGGGTTGAACACGAAATCTGGAAAAAAATAAAAATTTAAAAAAATTGGCTTGACGATCTATCGCCAAGACCTGTAAGTTGAAAAAAAAAGCAGTGTCAATTGGCGATTGATCGTCGAACATGGCGATCTCGGTTGGAACCGGTTTACCCCGGACCAATCCGATAATTCAGATCCGGGGTTTCGAACCGGATCGGTTCCATGGCATGGGCCATGGAACCGAAACCGGACCAATCCGGTTCGGAACCGGATTGGTCCGGTTCCACCCAAATGGAGCCCGGGACCGATCGGATCCGGTCCGAATCTGGTCTGATCCGGCTCATGAACAGTCTGACTACAATGCCATATAATGGTATTGTTGTTTGATATCACCCAAGGGAGAAGGGTACCACCATTAAAGAACGGTATCAAAACAAATCCATAAGAATGCTAGTTATGGTAAAATAGATGATAATTGATGGGATAACCATTCGTGGTGTAATGATATTGTCATAAAATAAACATATTATGAAAAACCTACAATATTATCATAAATTATATAATATATATATATATATATATATATATATATATATATAGTATATTCAAATAATTATTTTATTTAGTTTTCAAAATAGTATAAAAATCACATAAATTTTTTAATTTTAATAAAACCTCTAAATGTTTTTTTACAAAAATTACTTAAACAAAAATTATTGTACACAATACCACTAATTTACACGAACACAACATAATTAATAATTATATTAAAAGAGAGTTGTGCAATAACTAACCATTTGGTCTTGCTATGGTCACAAAATGGCCATATAACCCAAATCCACATAATTATTATAAACCATCATAAATTTAGAAGTAATAAAAATTAAAAATTATTCCAGTTAATTAAAAATCTTATAACCCTAAATTCTTGATTTCAATTTAATTCTACTTTTTACATAACTTATTTAATAAAAAATATTATATATTAATAAATGGTTTATGCACACTGTATACAAGAACGAAAATAGTTTATTAATAGTTTATTTGAGGCTAAAATTATTTTGTCTTCTTTTGTTTGTAATGTGTCGCTTATAATTTTCAAACAATAGAGATGTTAACTTTAATCATCATTTTCAAAAAAAAATTAACTAATTTTGGGGAAATGTACACATACATCTGAATTTTGGCACATAATAGATATCAGAATATGAGAATATGGGTAGATTTTAGCTTAACGTTAAAAGTTATTGTCAGGTCATGTGTTCATTATGTCAAAAATGGTCCGACTCCTTCCTAAATTCATTGCATAATGGGAATATCGTGTACCGATAATATAACAGAAAACAGATTTTGGCCTCAAGAATAGGTATGGGTAGGTATGGGCAAAAAAGATTATCATGACATTTAGGTGTTCCGCTGTTTTTTTTCTGTATCATTTATTTATCTGAGATACTTTCCTGAGAGTAAGGAGCAAGTCTTCGTGGTCTCCAAACAAGATAAAGCACGCACGAACACAATTTGGACTTGAATTCTCAACAAGGAACAAGTCCTCGTGGTCTCCAAACAAGATAAAAGCACGTGCAGACACAAAAAGTTGGGCTTAAACTAGAGCGAGAGTGAGGATGAGTGGAGAGGGAAGAGTTGTGTGCGTGACAGGAGCATCGGGGTACATAGCCTCATGGCTGGTTAAGCTTCTGCTTCAGCGGGGTTACACTGTTAAAGCCACAGTTAGAAACCTCAGTCAGTAATCTCTATCTATGTGTTTCATTCAATTTTTTCTGCTGGTTTGGATTTGGAACGGTTAATTTCTTTATGATCTTAGAGTCGTTGGTTGTTTGATGCGATCAGTGATACTCTCAAACAATGGGTGACAATGAAACCAAGAAGGTTTTATTATTATTTTGTTTATTGACACTGAAAAGTTATGTTCTTGTATTTGCTTTCTGGGTTTTCATATATCGTTTTCCTTTTGGGAAACTTATCTTATTGTTTTGTTTTATGATATTCTTGACCCCTATCCCAAAATAGTAAAAGAACTAAAAATGGTTTGTGTCTCAAAATTGGAAACTTTAATTGGCATTTTTATGGTTAGAATTTTGAATTCTCATACTGATTCTGTTGAGCAACTACTTTACTTTCTGCTGACTGGCCTCATATTTCTTCATCCCTATTATCAAATGATTGTTTGAGGTGTTCTGTGAATAATGATGATATCTTGAGGTTTGTTCCTTTGGTTTGAAGCAGAGCCAGAAATCTAATGAATCGGGGAGTCTATGCGAATAATCTAAAACTTTCTGATATATGGGGCGAAATCACATTTTTCTCATGTTTATGATATGAAAATGTGTATGCCTCCCACGCCGCCCCTCTGATTGATGTTTACCATCGAAGTGAGATATAATTTTAGTTAGAAATTGATGTTTCTCCTATTGTTCACATTGAATGGCGGCAGAAAACCATATATTCTTTCAGATTGTAGATGCAGTTAGGCTGATGTATTCTAGATAACAGCATCAAGTGACAGAAGTGAATACTACCATAGCACCATATGCATAACAAGAAATTATGGGTTGTGTCCGTGAGTAAGATTCTGTGAGATATATCTACTATCAACATTTGTTGAAGCATTTTGAAATGCAGGTGATCCAAATAAAGTAGCCCACTTGAAAGGACTCGAGGGAGCTGAGGAGAGATTACAATTGTTCGAAGCCAACTTAATTGAAGATGGATCTTTTGATTCCGCGGTTCATGGTTGTGAAGGGGTCTTTCACACAGCCTCACCTGCTTTCCCTGCAGCAACTGACCCGCAGGTTTGTTGTCTTTCTTGCTTGTGCATGATTCTTGCCATGTTTACTACTTTTTATGAATTACCTTCTACTTGGTAATTTTTTTTTTTTTTTTTTGGGGCTGTTCATTGTGATGAAGTTGAACTATTTTCTGATTCACTTACTATGTTTTATTTGTTGTATGTCTGATATATTGATTCTTGAACTCCAATTATATTTTTATCACTGGTTATTTTCACACAGTGCTAAACATTTGACTGCAAATTCATGGCAGAGCAGGTAGACCAACATTCAAAATTATACAAAACTTAAATTCTTGCCTGTAAATGTGTGAGTTTTTTATTTGAATCTTTTATAACTAAATTTTTGATATATTTATGTGCTTGCTTTAGGTAGAACTGATAGAACCGGCCGTGAAGGGAACACTAAATGTCTTAAAATCATGCAGCAAAGAACCGTCTGTGACAAGAGTAGTGGTAACATCCTCTATTGTTGCAGTTATGTTCAATCGCAGTCCCAAAGGCCCCGATACTTTAGTTGATGAAACATGGTTTTCAGATCCAGTATTCTGTGAAGAAATCAAGGTTTGTACTTGTAGGAATATCATAATTTTATCCTTTTCTACTTGATGTTTTTATCCTTGTAGACTCATCAAGATCCAGAAGAAGAATTTCAACCTATGGGATCTAAACTTTAGACAATCCTCGTAGGTGTCTGATGTTGATAGTTCTACTTCTAATTCTGTCATGCTTTGTTTCTATTAAAATACCCAAGAAATCTGAATGCAGTACACAGTTTCTTGAAAAATTGACTAGGATTATCAAATATTATGGATACAACATAAACAATTTGAAAATCTTTTGATCCAAACATCATATCTCATGGTAGCAGGCGTGGTATTGCGTCTCAAAAACATTGGCAGAGGAAGCTGCATGGAAATTCTCTAAAGAAAATGGCATCAACTTAGTAGTAATCAATCCTGGATATGTGACCGGTCCTCTCCTTCAGCCAACACTCAATTCCACTTCTGAGGAATTTGTCGACTTGATCAAAGGTGTATCAAATTATCTGTATGTATTTTTGCCAATTCAGATTTTTTGAGCGTTTAAACTGATTCTATTACAGGAAAGAAAATATACCCATATTATGTGTTTGACGATGTAAGAGATGTTGCTCAAGCACATATTGTGGCATTTGAGAATCCTTCAGCTAGTGGCAGATACCTTTTGACTGGAACAGCGCGAACTCCGGTGGAAGTTTTAGAGATTTTACAGAAGCTTTATCCTTCTTTGGACCTTCCTAAAATGTAAGTCTTTTATCTGTGCAAAAAAATTAGAGTTCCTACCTCCCGATTGATCCTTCATTTCTCAAGAAAATTAACTTCTATGTTATTCGCGAGCCATATGAACATGAGGCCGGATGGTCACCATCCTTTCTTTAATTTTCAAACCATTCATGTACAATCACTTTACCTGAGATTCTGTACAAGACAAGAGTATTAAGTCCAGACATACAATTCTCTTGTTGGATTCCATATTCAAGAACAATATATTTCTCTAAATAAATGATCCATTCCCACTTCAGCATCCTGGTTTCGTGGCAAGCAATATTCAAGTATCTCGTATTCTACAAATGTCAACTAGCTTTACACATTTTCATTTGTTGCAGCGGTACTGCAGGGGATCCAACGTTCCAGGTTTGCAACAAGAGAGCACAAGATTTGGGCGTCGTTTTCACGCCTTTGGAGGTTAGCCTGAAGGATATGGTTGAAAGCTTGAGAGAGAAAATGTTCGTCATTTGAACTTGCCAATACCAATACTTGGGACTCATGTTGTCCCATAATGCATCCATGGATCATACATGTGTATGCTTTACCTCTCTACAACCAAGTTGGATAGATAGTATTACCTTCACTTTCAGGAGTCCAAAATTGACGTTCACCCTACATTGAGATTTAGAGCATCATCAATTACCAATTTACCATTAAAGTGTGCCTGTAGTTTGGATCAATTCCGATCCACTCCCTAAAGTTTTTCGGGACCTGGTTTTGTCCATGAAGTTTTGAAAAATATTCCAATTCAGTTCCCAACATAAAATCTGCCGAAAGAAGCAAATAGCGGGGGACTAAATCGGGAATTTGTTAAAACTTTAGGGATTAAATTTGGAACAATTCTGTTTAATCCCTAAAGTTTTAAAAATATTCTTGAATTAGTACCTTTACATTTGTTTCTCATGACTGACTTAACATCGGGGATTGAACCAGGAAGTTTTTTTAAACTTTATGGACTAAATCGGTCACTGAAAACTTTAGGGTACTTTTAAGGATATATAGATATATATATGTAAATTTAAATTTTATACCTACTGGTATTATTCCCACCATAAAAATAAACTTTCGTGAAAAATGCTATTTCTTGTATTTGTCGATCTTAGTTAGCTTTAATAAAAACATAAAAGTATCATATGTAAAAGATTTAATACTCCTAACAAATGCTAAGCAATAATCACTATAATTATCAAAATAAAGGTTCATAAAAAATCTCGCTCGCAACTCCATTAATGTTTAATCTGCTACTTCTTGCTCCGAGGAGCATTTTGATCACTGGCCAGAGGGGCTTCAAGAGTGATCATTATGATTTATTTTTCCTGGAATTGTCGAGGGTCCGCCAGGCCTGAGACAATTAATGAGCTACATGCACTTTTAATTTTGCATAAACCAGATGTCTTATTTCTTTGTGAGCTCAAAACTACAAATTCCTGCCCTCTCATATCTCTTCTCAATAATGGTGGTCTACTCTCTTCTGAATTTGTTCTCCCTCGAGGTTTATCTCGGGACCTCTGTCTCGTCTGGAGGAATTTGATCGCGATTTATTTAAACAGTAATTTCTAGTGTAGCGCGATTATACATCAAGTACACGGTATCAAGTTTTAGGATAGTAAAATAAAGTAGAGATGTCGTACACACAGGGACTAGTAGTAATTACCAAATTTAATTAGCTTAACTATATTTAGCCTTCGATTATTGCGTGAAACTAAATTAAAATAAACCAAGAATATGAGCCAAACCAAACAAGCAAGTGACAAAGAGTGACGAAAATCAGTGGAGACGGATATCAAGACTTCGGTTCATCCATGTAATCCCCACAATTATCAGATTTCAAATTCTACGTTATAAGGTGACGAGTTTTCCTAAATTATTCAGTATACTCTGGTCAAATTATATTGAACATAATATTGAGATGCAACAAGTCAATGCATGCACTTATTTAACATTCAATATTGCATATGCTTTGTGAAAACTTCTGGCTTTTGATTGATAAATCTGTAGCTATCACACGTGTGCTGGATTTTACGTGGCCAGTCTCAATCTAAAACTCACGGTATGAATTATCTTGTCAGATTATAATAGCGTATGGTCAATATCAATTATAATTACTAACATCAATTCAAAGGGTAGATAATCCTTCAAAGACATTAAAAACATAATCATACTCAAAGAATTGTAGAAAAATTAATCAGAAACTCATACTTAAATCACAGGTTCATATATAAGATCCCCTAGTCTAGATAATAAACTTAGCTAACTACCATCATCAAACAAGAATGCAAAAAAATGTTAAACAACAAATTAAACATTCAAAATCTGAAACGGAATAACAATAAAGTTTTAGAAATACTAAAGATGCTAGACATTGACTCATTGATTCGTTGCGTCGTCTCGTCTCTTTCGATCCGTCTTGTTCTTCAATGGCTTGATGCTTGAATGAAGGTGGAGGCTTTTTTGTAGGTTAGAAATATGATCAAAAGTCCCTTAAATTGGTGCATCTCATCCCTTATATAGTGGAGGAAGAATTCTCATCCTTTTGGACACAAAATCTTCAAAAAGGAAATAAAATCTCGAATTTTCCGCGCCTGGCGATCGATCGGCAGTATAAAATAAATTTTTTTCAGCCTACATCTCTCGGTTACCAATAGAGAATTCTTGGCTATCGATCGCTGAGACTTAAACTTTGTTGCCCAAGTTACGTCAAATGGCGATCGATCGGGACTCTTGTGAAGATCAAACTCCGCTACACTTTTCTTCCAAATCGAGATTTTGGTCTTTCTTTCAACATGTTCGTTCGGTTTGATCATTTTTAGCTCATTCTCTCCACTTTTATGCATTTCATACTTTATTCCTGGAACACACAAAAACAACACAATAACACATAATATCGTCCAAGAATGATAACAAAATGCATCAAAATTCGTAGCAATATAAGTGTAAAAATCACACTTATCAACTCCCCAAAACTTAGACTTGATCGTCATCGAGCAAGCAATAAGATCAAAATATAGAGTTCATCCTTAATACTTTAAAATAATTAACTAGCAACTCAAATGTATAGCTCAGAAACCTCATTCACACACAAACAATAGTCGATTCAAAAATTAACAAGACGTGTTTTCTCCTAAGCCAAAAACAAGACACCACAATATCGGAACGTGCGTGTGTGCTTTTGTCAAATCTTAAGTTTCATGTATCTTCAAGATCAAAACTTGTTAATTAACTCAAAGTCAAGACTACCATCAAACATACAATAGATATATTTTTCAAGCACTTCTCCACTAGCGTAATTAATCCCTAGACTTGGATCAAAATGTCTTTTTAAGCTTGTAATGTTAGGCCTTTTGGTGTCGGCTTCAAAGAAAAGGTATAGTAAGCAAAGAAGAGAGCATAATATATAAATTTTCATTCTAGCACATTCTTCAATTCATTTTTTTTTTCTTTTCTTTAGTAACTTGATGACCAAGGGCTTTGTTGAATTTTACTGAATATGGTCAGTGAAGGACCTCTATATGGTTCATAATCACAAAACTATGTTATTACTCTATTATGCCTTCCTTTTTTCTTTTTTCTTTTTGTTTGCAATATGCATTAATTTTTCTTGTAATAGCTCCAAACATAGTATGTGCATGAAATTCATTATACTCCATTGGGCAAGGATAAAAATTCTTTTTAGGCTCATAAAAGGGTAGGTATAATGAGTTTATCAACAAAAACGAATGGTGGCTAATTTCCATTATTTTCCAAATACGCTCAAAGATGGACACTAGGGAATGATGTAGACAAGGTGGGCTTGAAAGGCTCAGTCGTTCCAAAAATCGCCTAAATTATATCCAAGTCGAGTTCATACTTATAAAATTTTGCCTCAATGTGCCATCATCAAACAAGTTCTAGGGTGACTTTAGGGTGCTCAGGAAAAATCATTAAGTCCACAAAAATTTCACTATCCAACATGCAATCCACAAAGTCATGACTCAAAGTGTTCCAAATATTCCTCAATTTGGACGCACTACTCAACAAAGGATATTCACATACATGTCAATAATTTTCAAGACTCAAGTTGAGATGTAAAGTAAGATTGGTTTCATCATGTATAAAACAATTGCAATTCTAATTCAATCATTTCTCAAGTTATAATTCATTTTCCATAAATAAAAAATTTCCGCTGCTCAAGGACGACACGAGTTCTACTTTAATTATCATATAGAAGCAAGAAATAGCAAGAGACGACATGCAACAATAACGCATGAAACAACAATAAATACTCCTCCAAACTTAAAATATGCTTTGTCCTCAATGTACTAGACAAGCACAATAATTAGGACAAAGCACGTACTTGTGATTATGATCGTCAGTGATCGTCGTCATCCTCCTCGTCAGCTGGTGGGGTATATGGTGGGAAGACTAGTGGTTGTGGGAATAGAGCGCCTGGGAATTGCTGAGCTAGGACAGATGTCCATTCGGAAGTGAAGCTCATGAATTCCATTTGATGTTGGTACATCATCACTTGATCCCGACAGTTCACCCTGCTCCCGGTGAATGTCATTGATCTCTTGTTGTAAGGAGTCTAGAGTCACAATGGCGGTAGATGAGGATGGTCCTGGTATGGCACAACTGGTCGAGGGACGAGCGAGTGTTCTCCTATGGCCGATGGATTGTGGCAGGTTAGCAATCATGATGGGTGCCTTGGGCGATATGATCTCCTCGGAGGGGTCCCAAACAACACCCGCTCTCTCGCACAGGGCTCTAATGATGGAGGGCAAGGCATGCCAGACGCGGGAAGGCCACGTGTGTAGTTTCGTATAGAGTTTCCACAATATCTTCGAGATCAGCAGTTAGGCGGTGACAATGGCGTATACTAAAGCAGCTCGCTCCTTAGTAACCTCCGAAGTATGGGTCGATTGTGGGCCTCGCTGTTTAATTCTCAAGTGCGTCACATTATTGAGCAATTAAGAGTAGGATTAAGATAAAACTCATACTGATTAAGAGTATTACTATGTACACTAGTCTCAAACATGGCATAATTTACATCATTTACATGTCAGAATGTCCTAATAAGTTTAATTCTCAATCAGTATTTCGCCTAGCAGCAGAAGGTAGACTCACAATCCTGGCCTCCCCCGTCTATGAGTCGCTACAGAAACAACCGCACACCTTGAGTATTGATATATATGATCATCATAATCCAATATCAATAAGGATGCAATACATTAACAACTCTACTTTGTTTGTTTCTGTACAATACATCCCTAACACAAAATGCAAATATGTCATGACATGTCTCATTCGTCATCATGTTATAACGGGACATATAATATATTGTCCTCTTGCTCAATATGTCAGTGGCTAAGCCTTCACATCTTCATATTAGCAACACATATCATATTTCTGTCCTCACACGTTATAACAGCAATATCTCATGCCCAACGGCATCATGCCTCATGGCATCAGTCATATGTCTCAACAATATGATTTACAACAATCCAATAACATGTGTAAAGACAACACCTCATTACCATACATACATCACAACTATAGCATCAATACTCGTCAATATGTACCTGTCGTGGTGTACAAAAGATAGAAAATCAGGAGTCAATGATTAACCTCATCTCTGTACTGTCCCATGTGATGGTGCTACATGAATATCAACAATTTACAATGTTATAATAGGCCTCACTACAAAATTTTATGAAAATATAACATTTTCAATATTTTAGCCCTCGCGATCGATCGCCAATCCACGCGACCGATCGCCAAAATGTTCTGTCCTTCAGCGATCGATCGCTAGTCTTACGCTATCGAAAGCCAAAATGTTCTGTTTTTCAGCGATCGATCGCAATGTCTCACGCGATCAATCGCCAATGTGTTCCGTCCCCTAAATATTTCCCATGTCTCGGCGATCGGTCGCCCGACTCTGAAAATTTCTGAACATGACGATTTTGAGCTTATCCTCATGGTTTACCTCCTACACCCCAAATTATACCATCAAAACTTGATAATTTCATACACTAGCATCATATGAACATGTTTTTCATAACAACACACCTTATTTCATTGAATTCCATTACATATTAACTCAATAGATATCAAAACTTATACCAATTTGATATCTAAATACTCTAATTTAAACCAACACATAAACAAGTGCATAAAACACATAATCCTTACCAAGTAATTCCAACTTCTAGTTAACAACAAGTTTCCTTCGATTCCAAGCCCAAACTCAAGAAAAGATGGCAAGAGGAAGCAAGGGTTTGGGAGAATTTTGTAGAGATTTGTAGAGGTGAAGTATGTGTTTTAAAATCTGAAATTGGATTAATATATTTTTCAACCCAACAAAATGCATGATAAATTCACATCAAATTCATGTATAATTGTTGTCCAACTATGTGTGATTCATGCTCTTTCCTATACATAACATGAACATTAGTTCTCTTGCCAAATATTAAACAAGACATGTACCAATACTTCAAGGCAAGACATAATGTTATAGCTTTGTTCTCAACTAAACATTTCTTTCTAGATAGATTGAGAGCTCATATACTTTTTCATATACTTATCATACTCGGTTCAACCTGTGATGCCTCGATATGACATAAACATGTATTGAAAATGATTATGACGTCATTGTGTGATAATTACAGTCGGACATGGACTCGAGTTCGGGTTGAACCGAGTGTGATACATAGATACTAAGTATGATAAGCATGTTTTATGTTGAATTGAGAACATATAGTTATAACATAGCTTGATATGTTGGTGGTGTAGATAGATATTGTTGGTGAAGGTACATGGTTAAACATATAATTATATGTAATTGGTGTGTTATAGGATTTGATGAGAGGATGCATTTGAATTTGAATTAGATTTGTTATGCATTTGGCTTTCATTTGGAGGTTAATACATATAATGAAAATCAGATTGTTAAACACATACTTCACCATTTTGCACTTAGTAAATCTCTACACACTCTCCTCACTCCTCTTGCTCCTCTTTTGACTTGTGGTTGAGGGTGAGCTTAGAAATTCATTTCAAAGTTGTGGAGTAACAACATCAAAGGAAATTGGTATGAATTTAATGATTTATGAGCTTGTATACATATATATGCATATATATATATATATATATATATATATATATATATATATATATATATATATGTATCTCTCTCTCTGTGTGTGTGTGTGTGTGTGTGTGTGTGTGTAGGATAGGTTGTCAAGTTATTGTGAAGCAAGTTTGAATTACTTTTGATGGTATTAAAGAGTATGAAATTGTGGTTTTATGAAAGAAGTGTGCATAGCATGCTTGAGTGTAACTTTGATGTAAGTTTAGAAGTGTGATAGAAAGCATGGAGGTAGAACCATGGGGATAAACTTGAAAATCGCCATAGTATGGAAATTTTGTTATCGACCTATCAATCGGTAGATGTACCGATCGTTCGCTGAAACAGGGGAAATGTAAGGCGGTTCATGTAGCGATCGATCGCTGAAGGTGACCGATCGATCGCTCGAATGCCATAGCTTTTGTATGAATTTCAGATTTAATACCGATCGTTCGCTAGCTTTGTAACGATCGATCGCTAGGAGTGACGGTTCGATCGCAAGAACCAGAATATGAAATATGTTATATTTTCTTAGTAATGGTTTCATTGTACGGTTGACGACATTATACATTGTTGGTATTGATGTAGCATCATCACAAGGGACGGGACAACGAGGCGGGTAACCATTGACGTCTGATTTATATCTGTTGTGTCGCATAACAGGTAAAGGGTTGACGTACGAGTATATGATATTATTGTGATGATGATGTGGAAATTGTAGCGTATGATTAGTGGTATCATATGCATATACATTCATGAGATTCATATTGTTGAGATGGATGCCACGATAGGTATGTCGCATATGCTTTGGCTGAGATCTTTGCCACGATAGGTATGCTAATGTTGGGCATATGCTTTGGCTGAATTGTTGCCACGATAGGTATGCTACATATGCTTTGGCATGAGAGGTATACTCCGGTTGAGTATATGCTCTGGCTGTTGTAACGTATGAGGAATGTGCTATGATATGTACTGCTAATATGAAGATATGAGGAGGTTCCACTGACATATTGAGCAGAGATAGGCATATCATATCGGTCTCGTTATAACATGATGATGGATGAGACATGTCATGACATATTTGCATTTGATGATGCATAATACAGAACAATCACAGTTGATGTTTATGATAGTGCTTTATCGTTTTATATTTCTTATTGATATAGCACTGAGATGGTTGTTTATCTATACTCATGTTGTGTGATTGTTTCTGTAGGGACTCATAGACGTTGGAGGACGGGATTGTGAGTCTTATTCCTCTGCGAGTTGAACCACTGCTTATGAGTTGTATTGGTCTAGGTTGTTTTGCTGTACATATGATGTATATTATGACAGGGTTTTGTCACTATTGTAACAATCTACGTAGTAAAACTCTTAATCAGTGTATGCTTTACTTAATTCTTACTCACATATGTATAATGAACTGATACTGATACATAACAGATTAAGTAACGAGGACCCCACATTAGTGGTATCAGAGCAGTGGTTCGAGAACGGGGTGAACAAGGGTAGAGGAAGCGTATTAGGGAGTTGCCTAATCACTTGAAATCATGTTGAGAGTATTGATATGATGTTATACTGACATGCTGTATATTTTTTAATGTTATTGTTAACCCTGTATTTACAGTAATGGCAGACAGAGTACCTCACGATGAAATTGGGGATGCCATCAGTGGCAATGCTAGTGTTGGGTTGGCGCTTGTGCCACCACCACCACTTGGGCAAGGGCCAGTTGAACAGGTATTATTACCTGGGGAATTAACATTGACCCAATTTCTGAGTTATCAGCCACCTCGTTTTGAGGGTACTGAATCAGGGGAACAAGCAGAGGAATGGTTGAAACGTGTTGAACAGATCTTTGTGTCAGCACCATGTGCCAAGTCCGTCTGGTTACGTTTGGCTGAGTTCAGTTAGCAAAGAAAGCTATGATGTCGTGGAAAGCCACATTGATTGAGCTGAGAGCTCAAGGACAGACTGTGGATTGGGATGTATTCAGAACTCTTTTTCTTGATCACTATTTCTCTATGGCTGCGAGGCAGAGAAAAGAGGATGAGTTTACTAATCTGAAACAGGGAACCATGACAGTGTCTGATTATGCTTTGCAATATTCTTCCTTGTTACGGTATGTACCGCATATCGCTACAAATACAAAGGCAAAGATCAGACATTTTGTGAAGGGCTTGAGGCCTGAGTTGTTTGATAGGGTGATTTCTAATTGTTGGGATATGCCCTAAGACAAGTCATTAGATGATTGTTTAAGACATACAATGTTTTATGATTTTATAAATGGCAAATCATTATTATATATTATTCGAATATCTGTGCAATATGAATTGATATATAAGTGAATGTCCTTAGAATAATATTGTATTATTCTTAAAGATTGTCCCTAGTAAAGTATTATCATGAATCGGGATAATGATAATACATTGAGACTAGTATGTGTTGATTGATGAATTGTTCATAGATATGAGATATCAAATCAACACACGGGTACATGTTAGAGAACAATGTACTGGACAGACCCACCATGAGAATGCTACATGGATAGTTATATGAGTGTCATAAGCAATTCTCATAGTGATAACAGTGTATGTAATCCTTACGACTTGAGATCATCAGAGATCCCAACATAAGGAGTTATGTATCTTGATATTGTCAAACGTTACCTGTAACAGGGTAAACTATAAAGACAACTATTGGATACACTACGAATTATGTAGAGGGATGTTGATTGATAGAGATAGGATTTGTCCCTCCTATATAACAGGAGAAGTGTTTGGGCCCTTGATCAAGTAAGACTAAAATGCATGGCCATGCTCGAATGAGTCGATATGGGATATCGAGCTTATTCGTTTATTCTAGTTCTACTGGGGATCAAGAAATAGAGATTGAATATACGAGTATGACTATTCCATGACTCGTGTTCAATCTGAACACATGGACAAAGGGATTAAGTTACATGATTAATATTATCACGGTTCCTAGGTTATGTCGAGTCAATGACATTCTTGTAATTTGGGTAGCATTGATGTGTTCCTAGATACCGCTCATTGCTTGCGACATAAAATGAGATTTTATGTCACTGCCAACATTGCAAGATCCTAGCGCGTCGCACAAAAGATTAAATCGAGAAGGAAAATTAAATTCATTGGATGAATTTATTACTTAAGAGGAGTCTTAATTAAATGATTAAAAGAACTTAATTAAATCATGGGTTTGGGCCCATGAGACTTTGAGAAAGTCTTGAACTTTAATTAAGCCTTTTAATAACAAGGTTATTATTAATTGTGTAAGACAATTCATTCCAACCTATCATTCACGAAGAGCACACGGCCGCCGACTTCAATTCCTCTCTCGACTTCTTGATAGTCGACATGAGTTTTGATTGTTTTCGGCCATCCTTCAGATTGTGAATCGAGTGTGCATCTTGTATTGGTTTAAGAACAAATCTAGCACTTTGTTCTTAAACTATCCCTTGTTCGATTTGATCGTGTGGATACCGTTGAGGCAAGACCTTGGAGGTGTTGCTCGTGACTCGGAATCGTTGAACGTGGTGCTTCGTGGAATCTGCTCAAACACGCTACAAGGGTGAGACTCTTATAATCCTTTATCCGATATGACAACTTTGTATAGATCCGCGGTTCAAGTAATCCAAAATTTTAAATTCCGCTACGTTGTATGCTTGTTGGATTACTTACAGTGGTATCAGAGCCGTGTATAAAGCTCATATTGGATTTATATGGTTAATTGTTTAATCATATTTAGATTTGTATTGCATGCTAGTAAAACTGTATATAATCATATATGATATGAGTAAATCGAGTTTGTGAAATTATCGTAAAATTATATTTGATATAATTGAAGTTTATTGTATACGATAAATGAAGGCGCAAAATCGAGCCCATAGCAAGATGGTCTAGCCTTTGTGGCTCATGTTCGTGCATGGAGGTGTCGAGACATGGTTAGAGTTTTGAACTCTTTTGGCTCGATAAAGTCGATGGTTCGGACCATGGTTCTCGGAATCATACGAGTTGGCGGCTACACCACGTGAGAGCTAGGGTGTTTTGAACCCTTGGCTCGAGATGGTTGAGCCGCCACCGTCATGAACCGTGCATGGCTTGACCGTGACTCGTGGCTAAGTTTTTTTTTTCAGCGTTTCGGACGATGTGGCTCGATGGAAACCAAAATGGTGCAAGGCGGCTAGGGTTTGGAACCCTAGGGGCGCCGCACGGACACGCGTGGCTCGGACCACGTCTTGGGCTAGGGTTTTGAACCCTAGGCCCATGATTGGTCCAGCCGTGTGTGGTTAGGTTGGTTCGAACCATGGTGGTTCGTGGTTTAGTCGCATAAGTTCGTGGCATGTGATGTCCCGAGCGTACGATAAATTTCCAAAATTTTATTTTACAGTTTTAAAATTAAATTTTAAAATGTTTAGAATTTAATTAGTTAAATTATTATAGCATGTTTTATGTGTTGTTTGAGCATGGTGCATGGTTATAGCCCTTTGACGTATTAGATAGGATTTGTGAATGTTTGTAATTTATAATACGACCTGCGAGTCGTGCCTTCTCTATTTTTTTTTCTAAATGTTATCCCTCCCCTACGTTCCCCTCGAACGTGACTCGAGGAATTCTCTATATCTTGTAAATGTTATATAGTATAGTTTATTTTATTGATGTTGATCAATGAAGATGGAGCATGGTGCCGGGATGAGGAGGCCATTCACAATTTGGAGCCATAGGAAGGTGCTTGTGAAGTTACCTTAGGTTGACTCTTCGGATTTTCTCATTGGCTTGAGAAAATCGTTAGTAGGGGCTATAACCATGTCACGTTTAATTTATGGTGATGTATGTGATGCATGATTTATCTTATGTTTTAGATTGATAATTTTATTATACATATATGTAGATATGTATATGTGTATATGTAGTGGACATATTTTAAATTATCAATAAATCATGAGATCAATAAATCCCTCTAAAATATTAAGTTTTAGATGCCTTCCAAAATTAAAAGTACTCGTCAAAACTTCGATTGTACATGTGTGGGTTTGCCAAAGCAAAGCACCTTGGCAATCTTGGTAAGGCGCGAAAGGATAATGGTGATATCCGTTATACTTTAAATTGGGTACGACTTAATTAGGTTATCTCAATAGGATTGGGAACCTAGAGGCATGGAGTTGGATAATAATTCATTTGATGAATTTGAACAAAGCGTTGTTCGTCCAACTATCCAAGAATTACATGTGATGTAATTGACAAAGTGTTGTCTACCTAAATAACCGAGTCTTGGGCGATTAGCCAAAGCTAACTCAAGATTAGGTGAAATATGGATCTTGGCCCACTAAAGGTTTCGAGGGTTGATAAATTTAAACAAAATAGTGGGAGTGTCATTTAATATAAGACTATATTAAATGATTAAAATCATAAACTTATTTTGCATATTTATATTGTAGATATCCATGGCAACTAACAACGTCACAAGCACATTATCATTGCGATCGGTCCTTGAGAAGGACAAATTAAATGGGACAAATTTCCTAGACTGGTATAGGAACTTGAGGATAGTCCTCAAACAAGAAAAGAAGCAATATGTCCTAGAGGAACCCTTACCTGCTGAGGAACCTCCCCTGACGGCTGCTAAGGCCGATAAAGATGCTTACAAGAAGCATCAAAATGACGCACTTGATGTTGGGTGCCTTATGCTTGCCACCATGAACTCTGAGCTTCAGAAGCAACATGAGGAAATGGAGGCGTTCGATATGGTCGAGCATCTAAAGCAACTGTACCAACAACAAGCAAGACAAGAGAGGTATGACGTCTCTAAAGCGTTGTTCCAGTGTAGAATGGTAGAAGGAAGTCTAGTTGGAACTCATGTACTCAAGATGATTGGGTATATTGAGAATCTGGAGAAGCTGGGTTTTCCTTTGGACCAAGAGTTGGCCACTGGCGTGATCTTGCAATCGTTGCCTGAAAGCTTCAGTCAATTTGTCTTGAATTACAATATGATTGAAATTGAAAAGACTCTACCACAATTACTTGGCATGCTTAGAACATTTGAAGCAAACAGCAAGAAGTCTAAGCCTACAAACGTTCTTATTGTGAATAAGAGCAAAGGAAAGACTAAAGCTAAAAGCTTCAAGAAGAACAAGAAGGTCCTTGTTAAGTCTAAACCACATGCTTCTGCACTAAAGCCAAAGGGAGGAGTGGCAAAAGAGGGGAACTGTTTCCATTGCGGTGAGACCGGTCATTGGAAAAGAAACTGCAAAGTATATCTGGAGGATCTTAAGAATACAAAGGGAAGTGTGACTTCCACTTCAGGTATTTTTGTTATAGAAGTCAATTTATCTACTTATTCATCTTGGGTATTAGATACTGGATGTGGATCTCGCATTTGTGTAAATGTGCAGGATCTCAAAAGGAGTAGGACGTTGGCGAAAGGCGAAGTTGATCTCCGAGTTAGAAATGGAGCAAGAGTTGCTGCATTAGCTATAGGAGATTATCATTTATCTTTGCCTTCTGGTTTATCATTGATTTTGAAAGACTGTTATTTTGTGCCATCTATTACCAAAAACATTATCTCTATTTCTTGTTTGGACAAGTTTGGATATTCATTTATTATAAAGAACAATTGTTGTTCCATTTATTTAAATGATATGTTTTATGCTAGTGCACAAATGATTAATGGTCTTTATGTATTAAATCTTGATATGCTTGTCTATAACATAAATACTAAAAGGATTAAGAATAATGATTCTAATCCAACTTATCTCTGGCATTGTCGCTTGGGTCATATAAACGAGAATCGCATATCAAAACTTCATAAGGATGGAGTATTGGATTCATTTGATTTTGAATCATATGAAACATGTGAATCTTGTTTAATGGGCAAGATGACTAAAGCCCCTTTCAAGGGACATGTTGAAAGTGCAAATGTTTTATTGGGACTAATACATAGAGATGTATGTGGGCCAATAAGTACACAAGCTAGAGGTGATTTTCAATACTTCGTTACATTTACTAACGACCTCAGTAGATATGGGTATGTGTACCTAATGAAGCATAAGCATGAAACCTTTGAAAAGTTCAAAAATGTCAAGAATGAAGTACAAAACCAACTTGGCAAAAGTATCAAAATCCTTCGATCAGATCGAGGAGGTGAATACTTAAGCCAAGAGTTTCATGACTATCTAAAGGAGTGTGGGATAGTCCCACAACTCACTCCTCTGTATACTCCACAATGGAATGGTGTATCCGAGAGGAGAAATCGAACCTTGTTGGACATGGTTAGATCAATGATGAGTCATGCAGATCTTCCGATATCCTTTTGGGGACATGCTTTAGAAACAACAATATTCATACTGAACCGTGTTCCATCTAAATCAGTGGAAAAGACACCATATGAGATATGGAATGGGAAGCGTCCTAGTATGTCTTTTATGAAGAATTGGGGTTGTGAGGTGATCGCTTATATTTTAAACAATTATTTCCAATCTAGCGATTTTAGACCGCAAGTGCACGGTGTCAAGTTTTAGTATAGATAGGAAGATACGGATTGTCGAACCCACAGGGACTAACAAGCAAGTACCAAATAAGATGTCTTTTAACTATATTTAACCTATGATAATTAATTTATAATTAACAACTAATTAATTAAAATAAACTACTAATCCAACCAAGTCAATAAAAGTAAACGAGAAAAATCCACTAGAGAAAATTATCGAGACTGTGGCTCACCAATGCAATTCCCTACAATTCTCGATTGAATATTCAAATCTTTCTAAGGTGACGAGTTCTCCCAATTTATCTAATATATATTAAACTTAACACCGAATTGTAGTAAGTAACTCTCGTTCACTTATTTAACAATTCAATGTTGCATAAGATCCATGAAAACTCCTAGCTTTCAATTACTAGAATCTATGGCTATCACTCATGTATTTGACGTCATCTCTCGATCTCGGTCTTAAATCCATGGTATGAGTTATTTATTCAGTATCATAAAATCATCTCTCGATCTCAATTACGATACTAACATCATTCAAAGGTGATCAATCCTCTAAAAGTATGAAGAACATAAAACATACGCAAAGAGCTATAAGAATTCAATCATTAAATCATCAAATCGAAGGTTCATTACAAAGGATTCGCCTAGCCTCGATAAATAAAATTAGTTCCTCATAATAAATCAAAACACGACAAAACTAAGAATTAAAGACAAAGAAAAACTCCCAGCGTCGACTCCGATTGTAGATCTTCGCTCCTTCTCTTGCTTCCTTCTCGATCGTCTCTTTAATCGTCTTGTTGGAGTGTTCCAAATCCTAGGATGAAAGGTTAGAAGGTTGAATAATGGTTATAGAAAGGGTGGAGGCTGGACGTGTGAATTGTGAATGGAAGAATGATGGAGGCCGGACGTGTGAATTGTGGAATTGAAGGAAAGAGATGGGCTGAGATGGAGGCTGTGATGTGTTTCCTAGGTTAAAATCTGATGTATGGGTTGTAATTTTCGTTTGTAATATATAGGGGAAGGAAATCAAGGACTTCTTTGTTGGAAACAAACTCTATAAGGAAGTTATTTTAATGAAAATTCATTCCACCGATCGATCCGGACGAAGTGGCCGATCGATTGAGCCTTCCAGTAAGAATTTCGTGGCTTTTTCTACCCGTCTCGATCGATCGGAAATCCTTGTTCGATCGATCGAACTTCACAGTAAGTTTTCTTCGCCTTTTTCAGCTTCTGGCGAGTTTCGTAGTTTGGCCGTAAGTTTCTCATACAAACTCCAAATTTGATGAATCAGCTATCCACGCGAAGATAAGAGAAAGTTCTACAACTTTTATATGGACCACATTTCCAAAATATGGCTCGAACATATAGTAATTGGAGGAGAAAGGAGCAACATGTGTCTTGGATTCTGGTTTTTTTCCTCTTTTCTTCAACTTTATTCATTTTTTCATCATTTTTGCTTGATTTTTCACCTTTCCCTACATTTCAACATTGATTCCTGAAATAGAGAAATATATACCATAAACCATAAAATAATCCAAGAATCAACATGAAAACATATACATATCATAGCCTAAAAACGCGTAATATTCAACCCTATCATGAGGCTTTCGTGAGACGTCACGTCTCTAACAAACTTGGACCCAAATCTGATAAGTGTTTATTTGTGGGGTATCCTAAGGAAACGAAAGGATACTATTTCTATTATCCCACCGAGAACAAAGTAGTTGTTGCTCGGACTGGTGTCTTTCTTGAAAGAGAATTTATTTCTAGAAAAACCAGTGAGAGACAAATAGAACTTAGTGAAGTTCAACCACAAGAAAACATTGAACATGATATTGAGATGGAAACAGAGCAGACACCACAAGATGTTGTGGATAAAGTGTCTGCTCAAGAGACACAAGCCCAGCGTAGGTCTGTAAGAGAACACCGGGAGCCACAGAGATATGGATTTCTTGTAACTCAACAAGGTGACTTACTACTTATTGATGAAGATGAGCCGTCATCTTATCAACAAGCTATAATGGGCACTGATTCTGAGAAATGGCTAGAAGCCATGAAATCTGAGATGGAATCCATGTATGCAAACCAAGTATGGACTTTGGTTGACCCACCTGAAGGGTGAGACCCATAGGGTGCAAATTGGTTTTCAAGAAGAAGACCGACATGGATGGTAATGTACAAACCTATAAAGGTCAACTGGTAGCTAAAGGTTTCAAACAAATTCATGGTATTGACTATGATGAAACTTTTTCACCAGTTGCCATGGTTAAATCCATTAGGATCTTACTTGCAATAGCTGCATTTCATGATTATGAAATCTGGCAGATGGATGTCAAAACAGCTTTCCTCAATGGAAATCTGCTTGAAGATGTGTACATGACACAGCCCGAGGGTTTTGTCGATCCAAAGGATGCTGGAAAGATATGCAAGCTACAACGATCCATTTATGGATTGAAGCAAGATTCTCGGAGTTGGAATCTTCGTTTTGATGATGCAGTCAAATAGTTTGGTTTCATCAAAAATGTAGATGAACCTTGTGTCTACAAGAAGGTCAGTGGGAGCATAATTATCTTCCTAATATTGTATGTAGATGACATACTTCTCATTGGGAATGATATCCCTGCCTTACAATCTGTAAAGATTTGGCTAGGGAATTGTTTTTCTATGAAAGACTTGGGTGAAGCCACCTATGTATTAGGAATCAAGATCTATAGAGATAGATCAAGAATATTACTTGGCCTAAGTCAAAGTACATACATACACAAAGTGCTGAAACGGTTTAGCATGCAAGAATCAAAGAAAGGATTCGTGCCTATGACACATGGAATTTATTTCTCGAAGGAACAGTGTCCTTCAACACCATATGAGAGACAACACATAAGTAAGATTCCATATGCGTCAGCTATTGGATCTATCATGTATGCCATGATATATACTCGTCCTGATGTATCGTATGCTTTGAGCATGACGAGCAGGTATCAAGTTGATCCAGGTGAAGGTCACTGGATTGCAGTCAAGAATATCCTGAAGTACTTGAGAAGAACTAAGGATACATTCTTGATTTATGGAGGTGAGGAAGAGCTCAATGTAATGGTTTACACTGATGCAAGCTTCCAAACCGACAAAGATGATTTTCGATCGCAATATGGATATGTGTATTGCCTAAATGGAGGTGCTGTGAGATGGAAGAGTTCAAAGCAAGAGACAGTAGCCGATTCTACAATGGAAGCTGAGTACATTGCTGCCTCAGATGCAGCAAAGGAAGCTGTTTGGATCAGGAAGTTCATTTTTGAACTTGGAGTGGTGCCTAGCATTAAAGATCCGATAGAACTCTATTGTGACAACAATGGAGCGATCGCATTGGCTAAGGAACCTAGATCTCACCAAAGATCCAAGCACATACTTCGGCGCTTTCATTTCATTCGAGAAATCGTTGAAAGGGGAGATGTTAAAATATGCAAAGTACCAACATATGATAATGTATCTGACCCATTGACGAAGCCACTGTCACAGCAGAAGCATGATCGTCATACTAGATCTCTAGGCATTAGGTATATGTCTGATTGGTCTTAGTGCAAGTGGGAGATTTGTTGGGATATGCCCTAAGACAAGTCATTAGATGATTGTTTAAGACATACAATGTTTTATGATTTTATAAATGACAAATCATTATTATATATTATTCGAATATCTGTGCAATATGAATTGATATATAAGTAAAAGTCCTTAGAATAATATTGTATTATTCTTAAAAATTGTCCCTAGTCAAGTATTATCATGAATCGGGATAATGATAATACATTGAGACTAGTATGTGTTGATTGATGAATTGTTCATAGATATGAGATATCAAATCAACACACGGGTACATGTTAGAGAACAATGTACTGGACAGACCCACCATGAGAATGCTACATGGATAGTTATATGAGTGTCATAAGCAATTCTCATAGTGATAACAGTGTATGTAATCCTTACGACTTGAGATCATCAGAGATCCCAACATAAGGAGTTATGTATCTTGATATTGTCAAACATTACCTGTAACAGGGTAAATATAAAGACAACTATTGGATACAGTACGAATTATGTAGAGGGATGTTGATTGATCGAGATAGGATTTGTCCCTCCTATATAACAGGAGAAGTGTTTGGGCCCTTGATCAAGTAAGACTAAAATGCATGGCCATGCTCGAATGAGTCGATATGGGATATCGAGCTTATTCGTTTATTCTAGTTCTACTGGGGATCAAGAAATAGAGATTGAATATACGAGTATGACTATTCCATGACTCGTGTTCAATCTGAACACATGGACAAAAGGGATTAAGTTACATGATTAATATTATCACAGTTCCTAGGTTATGTCGAGTCAATGACATTCTTGTAATTTGGGTAGCATTGATGTGTTGCTAGATACCGCTCATTGCTTGCGACATAAAATGAGATTTTATGTCACTGCCAACATTGCAAGATCCTAGCGCGTCGCACAAAAGATTAAATCGAGAAGGAAAATTAAATTCATTGGATGAATTTATTACTTAAGAGGAGTCTTAATTAAATGATTAAAAGAACTTAATTAAATCATGGGTTTGGGCCCATGAGACTTTGAGAAAGTCTTGAACTTTAATTAAGTCTTTTAATAACAAGGTTATTATTAATTGTGTAAGACAGTTCATTCCAACCTATCATTCACGAAGAGCACATGGCCGCCGACTTCAATTCCTCTCTCGACTTCTTGATAGTCGACGTGAGTTTTGATTGTTTTCGGCCATCCTTCAGATTGTGAATCGAGTGTGCATCTTGTATTGGTTTAAGAACAAATCTAGCACTTTGTTCTTAAACTATCCCTTGTTCGATTTGATCGTGTGGATACCATTGAGGCAAGACCTTGGAGGTGTTGCTCGTGACTCGGAATCGTTGAACGTGGTGCTTCGTGGAATCTACTCAAACACGCTACAAGGGTGAGACTCTTATAATCCTTTATCCGATATGACAACTTTGTATAGATCCGCGGTTCAAGTAATCCAAAATTTTAAATTCCGCTACGTTGTATGCTTGTTGGATTACTTACACTAATAACCCTACTTCATTTGAGGAAGCGTTGACTAGAGCTGATATGAATGAGATTGCAGTTGGAGTGTATAAGGATGTAGGACAATCCCAAACACCTACATCAGATAGTATGAAACCAGAGGGGAACCGTTTAAAGCATCACGATGAGGTGCTTCTTCTTCTAGATTTGGTGGGAGGCGGTTTGCGATGCGGAAAGGCTGTGACCGAGGTGCCAAAGGACAGTCCTAGGTTTACAATGCTTTAAGTGCGGAGGACCACATTTTAAACGAGATTGCCCACAACTTGATATTCCGGTTTGTTTTCGATGTGGGAGGGCAGGACACATGATAAGAGATTGTCCTCAAGCTGGAGGACAACAGATGAGAGGGAATATGTTAGAAAGTACAGTGCAGCAGAGACCACAGGGTGTTCCACGGACTGGTGGAGGACAGAGAGCAGGACCACCTCAGGCTCAGGTGTATGCACTGAACAAGGAGCAAGCAGAGGTAGCTCTTGATGATGTGATAGCGGGTAAGTGTAGTTTATTTACTTACCCTGCTTTACTTTTGATTGATACTGGTGCATCACATTCATTTGTTGCACAAGCTTTTATTGACCGGTATCATATATGCTCGTCTCCACTGTTGATGCTTCTGTATGTCTCGACACCCATGGGAACTACTGTGATGGCTTGTCAGAGTGTGTCTGATTGTGTTATTATTGAGTGTGGGGTACATGCTGATTTGATTGTGTTAGATATGATGGATTTTGATTGTATTCTTGGTATTGATGTGTTGAGCAGATATAAAACTGTTGTAGATTGTTGTCAGAAGACAGTGAAATTTCAGTCTGATACTGGAAATCAATGGATCTTTTATGGACAAGGATCACGTGCAAAGATTCCATTGATATCTGCTCTTCGAATGTCCCACTTGTTAGAACGTGGACATAAGAGATATGTGATTTATGCTGTTGATGTAACAGATAAGAAAGTGGAAAGAAGAGTAGAGGATATACCAATGGTTGCAGTGTATGCAGATGTATTTCCAGATGAGATTCCTGGATTTCCACCAAGTCGAGAAGTGGAATTTGGCATTGAATTGGTACCTGGTACTTCTGCAATTTCACGAGCACCATATCGAATGGCACCATCTGATTAAGAGAGTTGAAAACTCAATTAGAAGACCTATTGGACAAGGGGGTACATACGTCCTAGTGTATCGCCTTGGGGTGCTCCGGTATTGTTTGTCAAGAAGAAGGATGGTTCAATGCAACTTTGCATTGCCTATAGACAGTTGAACAAGGTAACCATAAAGAATAAATATCATCTTCCTCGTATTGATGATTTGTTTGATCAGCTACATGGATCTATGATATATTCTAAGATTGATTTGAGATCTGGTTATCATCAAATACGTGTGAGGGAAGGAGATGTATAGAAGACAACATTTAGAACTCGCTGTGGACATTATGAATTCCTAGTTATGCCATTTGGTGTGACGAATGCTCCAGCTGTCTCCATAAGTTTCATGAATCGAGTTTTCCAGGAATTCCTTGATCAATTCGTCATTGTGTTTATTGATGATATACTGATCTATTCTCGGAGTGAAAAAGAGCATGTCCAACATTTGCATCTGGTATTGCAACTATTGAGAACACATCAATTGTATGCCAAACTCACTAAGTGTGAGTTTTGGATGATCAGTGTTGGATTTTTGGGGCATGTGATTTTCAAAAATGGTATATCAGTCGATCCGAGAAAGATTGAAGCGGTGTTGAATTGGTCAACACCTACTTCTGTGCCAGAGATTCGTAGTTTCTTGGGTTTGGCAGGTTATTATAGACGGTTTGTTGAAGGCTTTGCAACAATTGCCAAACCATTAACACAACTGACATAGAAGAGAGTACCATTTAAGTGGTCAGAGGCCTGTGAGCATAGTTTTCAGGAATTGGAACATCGGTTAACTACTGCTCCGATGTTGATTATTCCATAAGAGCATGAGAGGTTTGCTCTTTATACTGATGCATCATTACTTGTTTTAGGTTGTGTATTGATGCTGGATAAACATGTGGTAGCTTATGTATCAAGACAACTGAAGCCACATGAAATGAAATATCCAGTGCATGATCTGGAGTTGGCAGCCATAGTATTTGCGTTGAAGATATGGCGACACTATTTATATGGTACGTCATTTACCATATATACTGATCATAACAGTTTAAAGTTTTTATTTACTCAAACAGAGTTGAATATGAGGCAATGAAGATGGATGGATCTCTTAAAGGATTATGCTTGTGAGATCGAATATCATCCAGGAAAGGCTAACCTCACAGCAGATGCCTTAAGTCGCAAGGTACACAGCACTGCCAACGATACGATTCATTTGTCAGCCTTGATAACTTCTTGTTGTACATTAGGATATGAGTTTAATGTAGAGACAGTGCAGTAAAGGTATCAACATTGTTGGTTGAACCCGATATCTTTGAGAAAATCAGAACGTCACAAACTACTGATGATGAGGTACAACACTAGACAGAAGAGATACGTCAAGGACAAACATCTCAGTTTGTAATAACAAGTAATGGAACTCTGGCATATAGAAACTGTTGGGTAGTACCTGCTTCGTTAGGACTACGCCAAGAAATACTACAACGTGCTCATTGTAGTAAATATAGTATACATCCTGGAGGAAAGAAAATGTACAAAGATTTGAGTACCCAATTCTGGTGGAAACGCATGAAACAGGATGTACTGAACTTTGTGAAACGTTGTTTGATCTGTCAACAAGTGAAAGCAGAATGACAAAGACCAGAAGGTGAATTGATGAGTTTAGAGATTCCTCAATGGAAATGGGAGCATATTACCATGGATTTTGTTACCCATTTGCCACGGACTTCTTCTGGCTTTGATGCGATTTGGGTAATTGTTGACAGACTAACGAAAGTAGCTCACTTCATACCATACAGTATGACGTTCACTTAGTTGAAAATGGCTAAGTTATACATTCAGCATGTAGTGAGACTACATGGAATACCAGTTTCCATTGTATCGGACAGAGATCCGAGATTTGCTTCTCATTTTTGGGAAGGATTACAGTCAGCACTGGGAACGGAAGTTCAATTGAGTACAGCGTATCATCCTCAAATGGATGGACAAACATAGCGTACAATACAGACGCTTGAGGATATGTTACAGGCATGTGTATTGGAGTTTGATAACTCTTGGCAAGATTCGTTGCCATTAGTGGAATTTTCATACAATAATAGTTATCAAACTAGTATACAGATGGCGCCGTTTGAGGCACTGTATGGGCGACGGTGTAGATCGACATTGTATTGGGATGATGTGACTCAGTCTTCACTAAATGGACCGAAAATGATACGTGAAATGGAAGAGAAAGTGAAACTGATTAGATTAAAATTAAAAGCTGTTCAGGATCGACAAACTATGTATGCCAATAAGCGACACAGACCACTTTAATTCCAAGTTGGTGACCGAGTATTCTTGAAAATCTCACCTTTTAAAGGTGTGGTACGATTTGGTAGGCGTGGAAAGTTGTCTCCACGGTATGTTGGTCCTTATGGGTGTTGCAACGTATTGGTACGTTGGCATATCGATTGGCACTACCACCAGCATTGAGTAGCATCCACGATGTGTCATGTTTCACTGTTGAGAAAATATGAACCAGATCTGGGTCATGTATTGCAACCGTCTGAAATACAGTTGGATACAGACGTGTCTTATATGTAACGACCTGTGAAGATTCTGGAAAGAGCTAAGGGGATATTGAGAAATAAAGTGATACCAATGGCAAAAGTACAGTGGGATCGACGGGGGTGTCGAGGAGGCAACGTGGGGGACGGAGCAATATATGATGCAGCCATATCCTGAGTTATTTTATGGTATGTTCTTTACATTTTGATCATACTCCTGGTGAGTAATTACTACATTGTTGAGTCTATGATTTGTTTTTTGCAGTAATGTTATGTATATGCAATTTCGAGGATGAAATTAAATGAGTAGGGGAGAATTGTAATGCCTCGATATGACATAAACATGTATTGAATATGAGTATGACATCATTTTGTGATAATTACAGTCTGACATGGACTCGAGTTCGGGTTGAACCGAGCATGATACATAGATACTAAGTTCGGGTTGAACCGAGCATGATACATAGATACTAAGTATGATAAGCATGTTTTATGTTGAATTGAGAATATATAGTTATAACATAGCTTGATATGTTGGTGGTGTAGATAGATATTGTTGGTGAAGGTACATGGTTAAACATATAATTATATGTAATTGGTGTGTTATAGGATTTGATGAGAGGATGCATTTGAATTTGAATTAGATTTGTTATGCATTTGGCTTTCATTTGGAGGTTAATACATATAATGAAAATCAGATTGTTAAACACATACTTCACCATTTTGCACCTAGTAAATCTCTACACACTCTCCTCACTCCTCTTGCTCCTCTTTTGACTTGTGGTTGAGGGTGAGCTTGGAAATTCATTTCAAAGTTGTGGAGTAACAACATCAAAGGAAATTGGTATGGATTTAATGATTTATGAGCTTGTATGCATATATAAATAAATATATATATATATATATATGTGTGTGTGTGTGTGTGTGTGTGTGTGTGTGTGTGTAGGATAGGTTGTCAAGTTATTGTGAAGCAAGTTTAAATTACTTTTGATGGAATTAAAGAGTATGAAATTGTGGTTTTATGAAAGAAGTGTGCATAGCATGCTTGAGTGTAACTTTGATGTAAGTTTAGAAGTGTGATAGAAAGCATGGAGGTAGAACCATGGGGATAAACTTGAAAATTGCCATAGTATGGAAATTTTGTTATCGACCGATCGATCGGTAGATGTACCGATCGATCGCTCGAATACCGTAGATTTTGTATGAAATTCATATTTAATACCGATCGATCGCTAGCTTTGTAACGATCGATTGCTAGGGTGAGCGATCGATCGCTAGGAGTGACCGATCGATCGCAAGAACCAGAGTATGAAATATGTTGTATTTTCTTAGTAATGGTTTCATTGTATGGTTGATGACATTATACATTGTTGGTATTGATGTAGCATCATCACAGGAAACGGGACAACAAGGCGGGTAAACATTGACGCCTGATTTCTATCTGATGTGTCGCATAACAGGTACATGTTGACGTACGAGTATATGATATTATATGATGATGTGGAAATTGTAACATATGATTAGTGGTAGCATATGAATATACATTCATGAGATTCATATTGTTGAGATGGATGCCATGATAGGTATGTCGCATATGCTTTGGCTGAGATCATTGCCACGATAGGTATGCCAGTGTTGGGCATATGCTTTGGCTCTAATTGTTGCCATGATATGTATGCTACATATGCTTTGGCATGAGAGGTATACTCCGGTTGAGTATATGCTCTGGATGTTATAACGTATGAGGATGATGCTATGATATGTGCTGCTAATATGTAGTTATGAGGAGGTTCCACTGACATATTGAGTTGAGATAGGCATATCATATCGGTCTCGTTATAACGGGATGATGGATGAGACATGTCGACATATTTACATTTGATGATGCATAATACAGAACAATCACAGTTGATGTTTATGATAGTGCTTTATCGTTATTTCTTATTGATATAGCACTGAGATGGTTGTTTATCTATACTCATGTTGTGTGATTGTTTCTGTAGGGACTCATAGACGTGGGAGGACGGGATTGTGAGTCTTATTCCGCTGCGAGTTGAACCACTGCTTATAAGTTGTATTGGTCTAGGTTGTTTTGCTGTACATATGATGTATATTATGACAGGGTTTTGTCACTATTGTAACAACCTACATAGTAAAACTCTTAATCAGTGTATGATTTACTTAATTGTTACTCACATATGTATAATGAACTGATACTGATATATAACGATCAAGTAACGAGGACCCCACACAACCTGAACCCGAGTCCACATCATTCCGTAATTAGCTCATTATTACTCAAGAATCCACATAACATGCATGATCAATATATAAGCATTATTCGATGGAATGAGGCGTGCTACAATAAAGGAGAACCAAGAATTGGCCTCCGCTTTCAACTTAGATATCAGTACCAGATGCGGGCTTGCCATCGGCAGCTAGTCGCCATTCTGTGGCCTCAACACAGATGGTGGAAAGGATCTCAACATAATTAATATGGTCCTTAATGTATACTGAGTATTCATCTTCCTTGATGATTGGCATGTGGTAGAGGTGATTGGTGGCGGTGTAATCAAAAGTATTGGTCTTTCGTCGGACAGTGATTTTGCTTGTATCAAATTGGGTCTTTGTCCGTAAATTGGAATAGAACTCCCGTACAAAGGGGACCACAACATCTTTTGGTTGTTGGATGAATGTGAACCAACCTTGTCTCCTCGCTTCTCTAATCACAACACAGTCAAGAGTACTGATATCCATCCCCCGTTCCCTAATTAGAGGTTTTTTCCGGTCGACCTCATAAAATTCAGCATCTTACTTGTTTCTAAACTTAAATGAATCAAAGTCTTGTGAAGATGAAGCCACCTACTTCTGTTTATTTTTAGGGACATACCTATAGAATGAGATATACCACTATTCCTAAAGCAGCAAAATCCAGTATACTTTCAAATAACCCAACACCATAATATTTAATAACAGATTAAGCAAAGTTTCCCAAAACTTAGCAAGAATACATGCCCAATTCAACTAAAATACACAAAGATTCAATTTTTCCTCAACACTCAAGCATTATATATAGCAAACATTATATCCCATGTAGAGTTTAGCCAAAATACCTCCAAAATTTTGAATATTGTATTGTGGTTTGGTCCTTGGCTGGAAATGGCTTCACCTTGATGTGTAGGGTGCCCAAATCCACTTATCCCCTTGAAACTCCTGTAAATAATCAAACTTTGAGGTGAGAATTGATGATTGTGTTCGAAAATTTGAAAGAAATTGAGGGATTTGGGGTTGAGTTTGTGAATTTGAGGTGTTTTTTTGATTTGGGGATGAAGGGTTCCGAAAATGTGGTATGTGTAGTGTGTGTGAAATGTGCAAATTCGTTTAGAAACAAAAATTTGACCCCCTCGATCAATCGCGGTATTCCTGGTGATCGATCGCGGAGGTGCGTAGTGGTGACTAAAATTATCGACTCCCGCGATCAATCGCGGTGTTCAGGGCGATGGATTGCTGCACTTTTTTTAGTTTTTAAAATCAATCTTGTCGCCCATGATTCATATTTCCACACCACACTGCAACAAGAAAACAAGGAGTCAATACTAAACAAAATGCAAAACCTAACTATGAATTCAAAAACAAAGAAAACTGAGAAGAATGAGTTCTTGATTTAAAGTCCCAAGCTGTACTTATTACCCATTACGCTTAGGGAGTCAAAATTTATTTGGATTAGTGTCATCCATGTTGTAGTGCCTCAATCGCTCATCATTGACCACATAAGTGCCTAGAATATAATCACTTACCTTGATACTCCATGAGTATAAAATTAGTCACTGTGAATGGTCCAACCCATGAAGCCTTTTGCATGCGAGGTGGTGGCGCTTTATATAATTGGACTGTCTCTCCCTGCACGAACATCCTTTTATCTTTTTGCTTCCTCGCCTTCCTTGGCTTCACCATGTCATGGCTCTTGCCTTCTTCAGTTTTAAGCTCGATCTTTACCTCCATCTCATCAGTACCTTGCACCACATCAACATGCAAAGTGTCAATCACATTAACTTTTAAATAATCATGCTTGTTGTGTGCGTGTTAACAATTTAAACATCTTAAATGTAACTCCATCTTCTCCTACATGGAGGATCAACTTCAATTCTTCAACATCAATGATGGATCGTCCAGTGGCTAGGGACGGCAGTCCTAGAATCAATGGCATGCTCACATCCTCCTCCATGTCCAACATTAAGAAATCCACCTGAAAAGAGAATTGATCTATCTTGACAGGCACGCCCTCGGTGATTCCTAGTGGGTACATGACAGACTTGTCCGCCATTTGCAACACCACGCTAGTGGGCATTGGCTTCCCAATCCTTGTCGTCTGAAAACAGACAAATAACACTTGCACCCAAATCACATAATGATTTAATAGAAGAAATAAGCCCAATAGTGCAAGGAATAGAGAAACTACATGGATCTTTCAATTTAGCGGCCGATTTCTTTTGCACAATAGCACTACACTCCTCAATCAAACATACATTCTCATGCTCTCCCTTCTTAGATAATATCTCCTTTAGAATTTAGCACAGTTTGGCATGCCGTAAAGAATCAATGAATGCTACATATATAAGTAAATTCTTAAGCACATCTAGAAATTTGGCAAAGTTTGCATCAACTTTGGCCCTATTAACTGCTGCAGGAAACAGGAGAGGGATATGTACCTTTTCTTGTGATATGATAGGTGTAATGGTATCAATGGACTTACTCCTTGTTACATGATTGCTCATTCTCCTCTTGCTTTCCTTCAACCTTTTCCATTACTTCCTCGTCACCAAGCTCATTTCCACTCCCAAGAGTTACGACATTGGCTTGCACCCTTGGATTCTTCTCCGTATCACTCGATAGAATTCCTTGTGCTCTGCTAGCCAATATGGTTTCCAATTGCCCTACTTGAATCTCCAGTTCTTGATAGATGCATCTTGATTATTCATCCTTGTCTCAGTGGACGTTATGAGCTTGGCAAGTAATTTGTCCATGCTCGGCTTTGGTGGATAACTCGGTGGTGGTTGTGGGTTAAAAAAAAAATTAGTTAGACCAAGAGAAGTTTGGATGATTCCTCCACGGTTGGTTATAATTGTTGGAATATGAGTTATTTTTAGGTGGTCGATTACCTACAAAATTGGCACTTTCATTAGATTGCATAAATGGGTTACCTGCCTGACATTCGGTGCTAGGATGTCCTCCTTGGCATAGCTCGCATGTGACAGTTTGAACTTGCATTGCAAGCATGCTCAGGCTGTCAATCTTCTTGTTCAATGCTTCCAACTGGACGGATATCGATGTCACTTCATCAACTTGATGCACCCCAATTGGCCTCTTTGCACGTTCCTCTCATACTGCCATTGGTAGCTATTGGAAGCCATCTCTTCAAGAAGTTCATAGACTGCTTCAGGCGTTCGTCTCATGATGCTACCTCCTGATGCTGCATCCATCTTAGAACGATCAGCAAAAAATAGACCGTTATAAAATGTTTGTACCTGCAGCCAGATAGGAAGACCATGATGTGGACATCTTCTCAGCAAGTCTTTGAAACATTCCCAAGCCTCGTTAGTGTCTCTGGATCATGTTGAGTGAAGGTGGTGATGTCATTGTGCATTTTGGCAGTTTTAGATGGTGGGAAATACTTTGATAGGAAGATTTGCACCATCCCATCCCAAGTAATAATTGAACCTGCAGGCAATGAATGCAACCAACTTTAAGCTCTATCTTTTAAAGAGAAGGGAAACAAGCGTAACCTGATGGCGTCGTCAGTAACGTCATTATGCTTAAACATATCGCAGATCTCCAAAAAGTTGGAGATGTGAGCATTGGTCAGTGGCTGATCCTCAGAATTGCACTGAATGTTGGATCATCTAAATAATGGTCAGTTTGATCTCAAAGTTGTTAGCTTGTAGCCTCGGTGTAGTGATACTAGACATTGTGCATTGGAAAGTGAGTTGTGCATAGTCCATCATGGATCATGTAATTGGCACTTCCTCATTGTGCTGTTCATGTTCACCATCCTCTCCGTGATTGTTCTCAGCCATCGCCCGAGCTTCTCGTCGAAGTCTGTGACAAGTTCGTTCAACCTCTAAGTCAAGTGGCTCTAGTATAGGTTTGTCACTCCGTAGCATACACCACGAAGACAACTACCTGCAAAAGTCAAACAAGGAAGAAACAACAGTAATGAGATAGTATAAACCGTAATAAAGTAATAAAAAAATGGCTAAATTACAGTCAACTAATCTCTTATGATATTACTTAAACTAGTCCCCGACAAAGGTGCCAAAACT
Source organism: Haberlea rhodopensis (assembly GCA_907163345.1). NCBI lineage: Eukaryota > Viridiplantae > Streptophyta > Magnoliopsida > Lamiales > Gesneriaceae > Haberlea > Haberlea rhodopensis. The sequence goes on from CAJQUN010001020.1 coordinate 63,937, forward strand.
TGATCGCGATTTATTTAAATAGTAAATTCTAGTGTAGCGCGATTATACCGCAAGTGCATGGTGTATAGTAAAATAAAGTATGGATGTCATACCCACATGGTAAATCTATCGCTATCACACGTGTGCTAGATTTTACATGGTCGGTCTCAATCTAAAAACCAAGGTATGAATTATCTTGTCAAATTATAATATTTTATGGTCAACATCAATTATAAATACTAACATCAATTCAAAGGGTAGCTAATCCTTCAAAAGTATTAAACATAATCATACTCAAAAAATTGTAGAAAAATTAATCAGAAACTCATACTTAAATCATGGGTTCATACATGGGATCCCCTAGTCTTGATAATAAAATTAGCCAACTACCATCATCAAATAAGAATGCAAAAACATGTTAAACAACAATTAAACATTCAAAATCTAAAAAGGAATAACAACAAAGATTTAGAATACTAAAGATGCTAGGCGTTGACTTCTTGATTCGTAGTGTCGTCCCGTCTCTTCCGATCCGTCTTGTTCTTCAATGGCTTGAGGCTTGAATGAAGGTGGAGTCATTTTCTAGGTTAGAAGTCTGATCAAAAGTCCCTTAAATTCGTGCATCTCAACCCTTATATAGTGGGGGAAGAATTCCCATCCTTTTGGACACAAAATCTTTAAAAAGGAAATAAAATCTCAAATTCCTCGTCTGGCGATCAATCGCGAAGTCCTGGTGATTGATCGCCAGGCTAAGCCAATTTTTTTCCAGCCTACGTCTCTCAGCGATCGATCGGGAATTCTTGGCGATCGATCACCGGGACTTAAACTTTGTTGCGAAAGTTATGTCAAACGTCGATCGATCGGGACTCTGGTGAAGATCGATCAACGCTACAATTTTCTTCCAAATCGAGATTTTGGTCTTTCTTAAAACACGTTCGCTCGGTTTGATCTTTTTTCATCATTTTTAGCTCATTCTCTCCACTTTTATGCATTTCATCCTTTACTCCTGGAACACACAAAAACAACACAAAAACGCATAATATCTTCCAAGAATCATAATAAAATGCATCAAAATTCATAGCAATATAATTGTAAAAATCACACTTATCATAATTCCATTAATCTTCAAGAGTGATCATCAGGATTTGTTTCCTTGTCTATCATACCACTTTGTCTAAAGCCAGCCACAAATATATATTTTGCACTTGGGACTTGATTGATGAATTATGTATTTTAGTAAAGTATTTTTTTTTTTTTGGCGTAACCTGCTGTAATTTTTCAAAACTTATTATACATATTCTTTGTAGTTTTCTGATACTTTTCACACAGGGCAGATCGAGGCCTCTACATGTTTATGTTAAGAAAAATAAGCGAGGGCCGTGAACATATAATCCAAATGACACAAGCCGAGCACACAAAATTTCATGATATGGAAGATCCAAATGTAAGCATTATTTTCATTGTGGAAAATGATTATGAAATTATCTGTTTATTTTAATAGCTCGAGGCAAAATGTAGAATGGCATTTGATACGTGATTTTAGTGGTTAGTTGGCGCGGTCTCTTTTTATAATTATTGAACAAGAAAATAATTATGAGTACTTATCCTGTAAAGACCCAGATATTCGAGGTATTCATTTAATTATATATTTTGGGCTCGAGTTAAAAGTTTAATTAGTATACTATTATTAAATGGTATAGAGTGACTTAAACTTTATTATTTAATTTCCTTGTAGAATTAAATATTCCTAGGTTCTATAATTACCATCAATCCATGCAAGTATTGATATCATTAATTCAAAGATTTCCATCCTATTTTACTAGCATCTAAAAAATTGAAAGTTTCATTATTTAATCAAGAGTTTTTGGAAAGATTTTTATACCATAAAAATCAAGAATCTCGACATTTCTTTTTCGAAAATTCTATACCATTATTTCGAAAATATAACATCAATTTATACAACACTTTTATACCATATGCTCACCAAAAATCTGCTCATATTTTATACCATAAATTCAAGAACTTGCATCCTTATTTTCGATTTTATACCATAAGTTTCGAGAATATCAAACCCTTTATTTTCAAAGCTTGGCTTTATAATACTTTAGTCAACTATAAAGGATTAAAAAAAAAAGAGGGAAAAGAGATCAGTACTGCTTCGTGTGTTCTCAATTAAATTCTTGAGCAAAATTCATCCTTACCCTTCGAAGACTTTCGGCAATTGGTGCAGTAGCTTTCGATCACTTTTAAAAAAAAAAAAATAAGGAGGAGTATTACTTGTTAGCTTTAAGGAAAAGGATTCATCGTGCTTTTACAACCGAATTCATTCTTTCATCTATAATCGCTGTAAGTGGGTTTTTTCTAGTATTCGTTTCGTTTTCTAAAAATGATTGTATGTATGCTTTTAAATCTCAATCGATATGAATTTATTTTGAAATTATGCAAGTAGTAATTTTTAAGCACTTTAAACTTTGAAATCTGATTGGAAGTGGATTCCTTTATGACCCTGATGCGGTGGGATATAACCGTTTACATGACCTTATACGGTGGTTAACCGTTGTTTCTGGAATGTCCAGACCCTTTATTCGTGGGTAAGCCGATGCATGACCTCTTCTCTAGGAGGGATAATTCTAGAGACTGATATCAGTACCAAGAGGAAACTAGATGATTTACTGTGCTTAAGTATATGAAAATTATGAACGATTGATATGCTATGTTTATGGCTCGATGGAGCAATTATGATAAGATGCATTCATATCAATATATGTTTGATTAAGATTTATGTTTTGGAAAATTATGAAAAATATATTACTGTCATATCGATTGGCCCCCGCTTGCTGAGTGTTTATCAAAACACTCACCCCTTACTATACATTCCCAGATAAAGCTGAGGAAGAACTTGAAGTTGAAGAAGAACACCAATTCTGGGGTTGGTGATTTGTCCGCTGCGTTATCTTAAGTTTTAACCAAGACTTTAATTTAAGTACGATTTTACTATTTAAGTTGTTAAGTTTTTAATTCCGCGTTTTATTCAGTTGTAAAGACAATTGTTATTTCGTTTATGGAAAATAGACTGGCTTTTGGTTATTAAGATATTACGAGGCTTATTGATTTCAAGATGTTTATGGAAATCAATGCCGGTGTTATTGACCCCGGTCTCGGGGCGTGACATTTTAGTGGTATCAGAGCTAGCCAGGTTCCATAATCCCGCTGGGAAAAGATCGATTCACGATAATTACGATAATCGGAAGTTCAATCTGATTGATCACGTGAATACGAAATTTGTTAAATTTTAAAAAAAAATTTAGTTCTGATTTTTTTAACGATTTCGAAAATTTTAAAAAAAACTTTTCTCGGAAATCGCATTTAGAAAATCCGAAACCCTAGGCTCCTCGCCGCCGCCGCCGATTGCCACCGCGATAGCTGTCGACCAGTGTATCATTGGAATCGTCTCCTCCAGTCGATCTCACTGTCCAAATTTCAGATCGATCGGACATCGTTTGCCCGATCAATTTCGCATTTCAAATCTAAGAACCCTAACCCCCAAATTATGTTCGTTTCCCGATTTTCTGATCATATCTTGATCGTTTTGAAAATTAAAAATTCTATTCTGATCGTCTGGACACATCGATCAAAAGCCCTCTATCAATTTCAGAATTCGACTACGGGAAGATTTTCAGAATTTCAGATCGATTTTGAGTCCTAGAACCCTAACAAGCCACGAAATTTCTTTCCTCGATTTCTTAAGTTCCGAAACATTTCTGTTCGAATTAAATTTGAAATTTCGATCCTTATTCTATGTCGATCCATAGCCCTCTGCCAATTTCAAATTTTGACGTCGATTTCGGGCGAATTTTTGGAACCCTAAATTCGGGTTATGAACCCTAATTTTTGATTTTTAAAAAAAAAAAAAAAATTTTTTCCAGAATGCCAAAATTCGATATTTTTGCTTCATGCTATTAATTCTTGTTTTTAAAATGATTTTGTCAAGTATTTCAGTTGACTAAACTAGTTCCGTAATTGGGTTTAGGTGATGTCGACCCAAGCCCAGACCGTCAAGATCCTTAGCCTGGAGCAAGAAGTTGAAAAGCTCAATGAAGCTAATTCTGAACTACTTGAGGTAGTAGACCACCTGCGTGGCGATGTTCATAGACTCGGCTACTATCACCATCAAGCCGACGAGCAGAGTAAAGAATCTAAGAAAGAAGTTGCTCGATTGGATGAACTCCATAGGACTGCTGCCGAGAAGTGCGTAGTGCAAAGGCAACAGCTAGGGCAAATGGCAGAGCGAGTTCTCTCACTACAAGCTTCGAACCATCGCTTGGCAGTAAGAAGCAATGGATACTGGAGTATCATCACTCACCTCCAGAACGTCAATAGTGACCTACGGGAAGCCAATGGTCACATGCGAGATCTTCTGAATGTTGTAGAGTCAGATGAAGAACCAGAGGAGGACCCTGAAGAGGAACCAATGGAAGAAGATGTGGAAGAGGATTTAGGAAATGGAGATATAGTAGATCCGTATACTTCTAGGAAGCTTTGTTTAAGAGTTTTTGTTTTATTTCGATGTTCAGTAATTCCCCTTTGTTTTGAATCAAACAATTTCAAGTTATTAATAAAATTATCAATTTCCTTTTATCATGTCTTCGTTATATTCCGTTATCCTTATACTTCTGCGCATAGACCTTAGATCTTTGTGTATTGTAGGAGATGGCTGGTCGTTCTGTGCGTAACAACCGTAACCCCAACTACGCTGCCCCTCCTAACACTAATGAGGGAAGATCGAATGGGAACCAAAATCCTCTAGAACCCCCGAGGATGGGTCTAAGTCGTGAGGACTTGACAGCTATAGCCACCATTGTGGCTACGACACTACAAGGTCTGGCTAACCCCGCTATTAATCAGCAACAGCAGCAGCCAGCGCCTCATCCGCAGGGAGTGAAGTACCATTATGAATCACTGCGGAAGAACAGAGTTCCAACCTTTGACGGCAACTCAGACCCAGAGATGGCCCAAAATTGGCTTAAGCAGGCGAAAAATCACCACAGGCTACTGGAAGTGCCGGAGCACATCAAGGTGGAAGTAACAACATCTTTCCTTGTTGATCAGGCGGGTATATGGTGGGAGAATGTGTCACCACTGATGTTAGAAGCAGGACCTATCACATGGCAAAGGTTCCGAAGTACATTTCTGAAGCAGTACTTCCCAACAGCAGTGCAAAACCAGAAGCTGAGAGAATTTGAGAACTTGACTCAAACTTCTGACATGTCAGTGGTTGAATATACCGCAAAGTTCAACGCACTGGGAACGTATGCACCTAGTATCATGGCAGATGAGACCTTGAAGCTCCATCGCTTTAGGATTGGACTGAACAGTCGTATTCAATCCGCCCTTGGGATTTTTGAAACCGCAAATTTTGGAGATCTAATGGGAGCAGCCATCAGGGCTGAAGCTGATATAAAGCGTCGCGAAGAGGAATTCAAGCGCAAGCGACCTTCCCCTAATCAGCATGCTACTATTGGTCACAATTCCAAGCGGCCTAATCAGTCCAACAACCAGCGAAAAGGACCAATACTCGGCCCAAACCAACAGAGGTTTCCAAAATGTTCAAACTGTGGCTATCATCATCCCGGAGAATGCCTTAAGGGAAAGGGGGCATGTTTCCGATGTGGAAAGTTAGGACACGGGATAGCTGAATGCCCTGAACCTGATGTAAAGGGGACAACTGCAAGAAATGGCGGTCCTCCGATCAAACCCAGGGAGAACAAACCGAATGCCCGTGTCTTTGCCATATCAAATGAGGAGGCAGAGGACGCAAACGATGTCGTGGCAGGTACCATTTTATTAAACGAATTATCTGCTTATGCATTGTTTGACTGTGGTGCCACGCATTCGTTTATATCTAAGAGGTTTGCTAAGAAACTAGCTCTTAAACCGGAATTTCTTAGTAAACCATACAATGTAGCAACACCCGCCAATAAAACCTTATTAGCACACAGTATACACCGAGATTGTAATCTCAGTATTAACAAAATGGTGTTTAGTGCTGAGTTAATTCAACTCAACATGGTAGATTTCGATATTATACTCGGAATGGATTGGTTATCCAAATACCATGGGGTAGTCGACTGTCGTAACAAGAATGTTAAACTACGAACCCCAAACGATGGAGAGATCGTGTACCACGGTAAAAGCAAGGAACGAAAATTCCTTCTATCGGCAGCGCAAACTTGGAAAGCCGTGAAGAACGGTGAAGATGTATACCTAGCAACAATAAGCGAGGTAAAAGAAGAAGGCGAACTCAGGGTAGAGGACATAGCGATAGTACAAGAATTTCCAGATGTCTTCCCTGAAGAGCTGCCAGGTTCTGTTCCAAACCGTGAATTGGAGTTTGAAATCAATTTGGTACCAGGGGCTGCACCAATTTCAAAGGCACCATACCGTATGGCGCCAGCCGAATTGAAAGAACTCAAGGAGCAATTGCAGGATCTCTTAGACAAGAGACAAATTAGACCAAGTGTATCCCCTTGGGGAGCTCCAGTATTGTTTGTGAAGAAGAAAGACGGGAGCATGAGATTGTGCATCGACTATCGAGAACTGAATAAGATCACAATCAAGAACAAGTACCCTCTTCCAAGAATTGATGACCTATTCGATCAACTCAAAGGAGCTAAAGTCTTTTCTAAGCTCGATCTAAGGTCAGGCTATCATCAACTCAAGATAAAAGCAGAGGATGTACCGAAAACCGCATTCAGAACAAGGTATGGGCATTACGAATTCATGGTGATGCCATTTGGCTTGACAAACGCTCCAGCAGTATTCATGGACTTGATGAATCGAATATTCAAGCCATTCTTGGATAACTTTGTGGTTGTGTTCATCGACGACATTCTCATTTATTCGTCGAGTAAAGAGGAACACGAACAACATCTTCGCCTCACTCTGCAGACACTGAGAGAGAAAGAGCTTTATGCCAAATTTAACAAATGTGAATTTTGGCTAGAGAGCGTATCTTTCTTAGAACACATCATATCGAAAGAAGGCGTGTCCGTAGACCCTAAGAAGGTAGAAGCAGTTTGGACTGGCAAAGGCCAACGACCGTAACAGAAATTCGAAGCTTTTTGGGACTAGCTGGTTATTACCGGAAGTTTGTTGAAGGATTTTCCTCAATAGCAGTACCTCTTACCAAGCTCACACAGAAGAACTCAAAATTCATCTGGAGTGAAGAGTGTGAGAAAAGTTTTGAGATCTTGAAGGAAAATCTTTCATCTGCACCGGTACTGGTACTACCGACTGAAGGCATGGATTTCACTATTTATAGTGACGCATCGAAAGAAGGACTGTGATGTGTACTCATGCAAGAGGGAAGAGTAATTGCGTATGCTTCAAGGCAACTCAAGCCTCACGAGCAAAACTACCCTACGCATGACCTCGAGTTAGCCGCTGTGGTTTTCGCCTTAAAAATTTGGAGGCACTACCTTTATGGCGCCAAGTGTGAAGTTTTCACGGACCATCAAAGCCTTAAGTACTTGTTTACTCAGAAAGAACTGAACATGAGGCAGAGAAGATGGATTGAACTCTTGAAGGACTACGATCTCACCATTAATTACCATCCCGGCAAGGCAAACAAAGTAGCAGATGCTTTGAGCCGGAAAGGCAAAGGGAAAATGATCTTAGCTTCGGTCTCAGCTCAACCTTGTCTTCGAGAGACCATCAAATTGAGTCAAGATCAGGATCCTAGTCTGACAAAGTTAAAAGAGCAAGTCAGAGAGGGAAAAATCACTGACTTCGAGGCTGATAGTAATGGAATTATGTGGATGAAAGGACGATTGTGCGTACCAAATGTGGACAACATAAGACAAGAGGTGATGTCTGAAGCACATAAATCCAAATTTTCAGTCCACCCTGGGAGTACAAAGATGTACAAAGATTTGAAGGAAAGTTTCTGGTGGAATGCCATGAAGAAAGACGTAGCAGAATTCGTCGCCCGATGCTTAGTATGTCAGCAAGTTAAAGCTGAGCATCAAAGACCCGGAGGACTTCTTCAACCTCTGAAAATCCCTGAATGGAAATGGGAACACATCTCCATGGATTTCGTCGTAGGACTACCAAAGTCAAGACAGAGCCATGACGGAATATGGGTAATTGTTGATAGATTAACCAAGTCAGCACATTTTCTACCTGTCCGTATGAACTATAACTTGGACAAGTTGGCAACACTATATATGGACAATATAGTGAGACTGCATGGAGTCCCAGCGAGCATCCTATCTGACAGAGATCCTAGATTCGTGTCGCGTTTCTGGAAAAGTTTTCAACAAGCCATGGGAAGTAAAGTAACTCTTAGTACGGCCTATCACCCACAGACCGATGGCCAGACAGAGAGGACTATCCAAACCCTCGAGGATATGCTAAGAGCTTGTGTATTGGATTTTACTGCAAATTGGAGCGAGCTCTTGCCTCTAGTCGAGTTTGCTTACAACAACAGCTATCATAGTAGCATTAGGATGGCGCCATACGAAGCACTCTATGGGGCAAATGCCGATCACCGTTATACTGGGATGAAGTAGGAGAAAGAGCTATCACAGGACCTGAGTTAGTGCAAGCTACTACTGACAAGATAGCTATCATCAGGGATAGACTTAAGACAGCCCAGGACCGACAGAAAAGTTGGGCTGATTTGAAAAGGAGACCAGTGGATATTGAAATTGGTGAAAAAGTATATGTAAAGATTTCACCAATGAAAGGAGTGATTCGATTTGACAAAAGGGGAAAGTTGAATCCGAGATATGTGGGACCATTTGAAGTTCTAGAGAAGGTGGGAACGCTAGCATGTAGAATAGCACTACCACCGCACCTGTCAAGAATTCACAATGTCTTCCACGTATCACAACTAAGGAAATACATTGCTGACCCAAGTCATGTACTTGAAGCAGAACCCCTAGTAGCTCAAGGGAACTTGAACGAAACTCTAAAATACGAAGAAGTTCCGATTCGGAGCGTGGATTCAAAGGACCATGTATTGCGACGAAGGACAATTTCTTATGTCAAAGTCCAATGGTCAAACCATACGGAAAGAGAAGCTACATGGGAAGTAGAAGAATTGATGCGGGAAAAATACCCCTACCTGTTCCATGATCAAGTGGACTCGAGTTTCGAGGACGAAACTTCCAATAAGGAGGGAGGGATGTAAAGACCCGGATATTCGAGGTATTCATTTAATTATATATTTTGGGCTCAAGTTAAAAGTTTAATTAGTATACTATTATTAAATGGTATAGAGTGACTTAAACTTTATTATTTAATTTCCTTGTAGCATTAAATATTCCTAGGTTCTATAATTACCATCAATCCATGCAAGTATTGATATCATTAATTCAAAGATTTCCATCCTATTTTACTAGCATCTAAAAAATTGAAAGTTTCATTATTTAATCAAGAGTTTTTGGAAAGATTTTTATACCTTAAAAATCAAGAATCTCGACATTTCTTTTTCGAAAATTCTATACCATTATTTCGAAAATATAACATCAATTTATACAACAATTTTATACCATATGCTCACCAAAAATCTGCTCATATTTTATACCATAAATTCAAGAACTTGCATCCTTATTTTCGATTTTATACCATAAGTTTCGAGAATATCAAACCCTTTATTTTCAAAGCTTGGCTTTATAATACTTTAGTCAACTATAAAGGATTAAAAAAAAAGAAAAGAGGGAAAAGAGATCAGTACTGCTTCGTGTGTTCTCAGTTAAATTCTTGAGCAAAATTCATCCTTACCCTTCGAAGACTTTCGGCAATTGGTGCAGTAGCTTTCGATCACTTTTAAAAAATAAAATAAAATAAGGAGGAGTATTACTTGTTAGCTTTAAGGAAAAGGATTCATCGTGCTTTTACAACCGAATTCATTCTTTCATCTATAATCGCTGTAAGTGGGTTTTTGCTAGTATTCGTTTCGTTTTCTAAAAATGATTGTATGTATTCTTTTAAATCTCAATCGATATGAATTTATTTTGAAATTATGCAAGTAGTAATTTTTAAGCACTTTAAACTTTGAAATCTGATTGGAAGTGGATTCCTTTATGACCCTGATGCGGTGGGATATAACCGTTTACATGACCTTATACGGTGGTTAACCGTTGTTTCTGGAATGTCCAGACCCTTTATTCGTGGGTAAGCCGATGCATGACCTCTTCTCTATGAGGGATAATTCTAGAGACTGATATCAGTACCAAGAGGAAACTAGATGATTTACTGTGCTTAAGTATATGAAAATTATGAACGATTGATATGCTATGTTTATGGCTCGATGGAGCAATTATGATAAGATGCATTCATATCAATATATGTTTGATTAAGATTTATGTTTTGGAAAATTTTGAAAAATATATTACTGTCATATCGATTCGCCCCCGCTTGCTGAGTGTTTATCAAAACACTCACCCCTTACTCTACATTCCCAGATAAAGCTGAGGAAGAACTTGAAGTTGAAGAAGAACACCAATTCTGGGGTTGGTGATTTGTCCGCTGCGTTATCTTAAGTTTTAGATCCAAGACTTTAATTTAAGTACGATTTTACTATTTAAGTTGTTAAGTTTTTAATTCCGCGTTTTATTCAGTTGTAAAGACAATTGTTATTTCGTTTATGGAAAATAGACTGGCTTTTGGTTATTAAGATATTACGAGGCTTATTGATTTCAAGATGTTTATGGAAATCAATGCCGGTGTTATTGACCCCGGTCTCGGGGCGTGACATATCCTGTTTTCAATGGAAGCATACTTGTAATTAATAGCCAATGAAGTGTACTTAGATAAACAAATACGACTTGGAATGTAGTTTACTCAATGCCTTGGTTCCAGATCACACTCCTTGGACGTTTTCTGCTGTCCATGCCCCTTGTGCCCAAAGAGATAAAGTCATGTTTTTGGGACTCACTGGTAGATTTTAACCTTGCCTCTCCCGGCCCTTGGTTGGTAATATGAAATCTTAATGACGTTCTTTCGCAATCAGATAAGCTGGGAGGTCATCCTTTTGCATCCTCTTCGAATTCCCCTATCAGTATTGCCATCCACTCAACCGGTCTCCATGATATTGATTTTACCGGTACTCCTACACTTTGGAGTAATCGGAGACTCGGAGCGGCAAATATTAAGCAGCTTATTGGTAGGGGCATGTCGAATCCAGGTGGATAATCTTTCCCAACACTCTTATCTCGCACTTACCAGCTATGGGGCCTCGTTACCTTAATCCTCAATTAAGCACATAACTAAGTAAATAACATTTCTTTACTTAACAAGAGTAAGATAATACTAATACCGATCAAAATTTTCACCATGTCTATCTATTACATTATTCTCATACATTACATAATGTACATCATTTACATGTCAAACTCCTCTAGTATGTTCAAAAGTTGATCAGTTTATTTCCTAACAACGGAAGGTAGACTTACAATCCCGGCCTCCCCAATCTATGAGTCCCTACAGAAACAACCACACGTCGTGGGTATATAGATGATATCAACATTCCAACATAAAAAAATGCATAAATACTGTATAAAAATCTTCCTGTATTTCATGCATTGAAATACTCATCATTAATTGTTAATGTACATACATCAAAGCACAATACATGCCAATATGTCATGACATGTCGATGAATCTCATCCATCAGCATATTATAGCGAAGCATATAGTATATTCCATTTCCGCTCAATGTGTCAGTGGAACCTCCTCACATTTTCATATTAGCAGCATATATCATATTTTCAGCTCACGCGTTATAACAACCTTATCTCATGCCTCTCAACATCAATCACATGCCTCAACAGCATCATCACAATGATATATATATATATATATATATATTATATTATACCATATATATAAGTGGGGAAGAGGTTACTGTTCCAATGAACAGTAACCTCTTCCCTTTTTGCCCTTTTTTTCTTTTTTTTGTTATTTTCTTTTTTTTTTTGTTATTTATAATTTTGTTCAATAGGTTATTGCCCTTCCCTTTTTTCCCTTTTTTTTGTTATTTATTATTTGTACAATAGGTTATTGTTCCTGTGATATTCGGCCGTCGCTTTTTTATTTTTAAAAATTATTTTATTTCCTTTTTCTTTTAGTTTTTCATTTATTTTTGTATTTTTTTAAAATATTCGGCATGATAAATTTTTGATAGATTGCAGGTCGTCGATTTTGCTTGTTTATGTATATTTTGATTTTTTGCTTACCTACAATCTATTGTTGATATCTGGTATTACCTTTGTTCAAATATTCCCTTAATGTATAAGGAGATTATATCAAAAGCCTTGATACAATAGTGCATCCCTCTTATCTCAATTTTTAAAATTTAAAATGTTTTCTTTTTTTTTTTATTTAGAAAAAACCTTGTTGATTTTGTCAAGTATGAACTAAAAAAAAATAGATATTTTAAAATAGATATTTGCCACGTTGCAAACTTTAATAATATTTTTTTATGTGAACTTATTTTAAAAAAGAAAAGAGTTAAAAATAAGTTTTCGTTGAGGCAAACTTTAATAATAATTTTTTATAAAATATTCGACATAATGAATTTTTGGTAGGTTACAGGTCGTCAGTTTTGCTTGTTTATACATTTTGGTTTTTGGCTTACCTACAACCCGTTGCTAATATGTGATTGTTCTCGGTTACCTTTGTTATGATGTTTGGCATCAAAATTTCCCTTATTGTACAAGGAGATTATATCAACAAAATTAGAAAATATTAAATTATGATAATTATACCATATATATAAGTGGGGATAACCTCTTCCCTTTTTGCCCTTTTTTTTCTTTTTTTTTTGTTATTTTCTTTTTTTTTTTGTTATTTATAATTTTGTTCAATAGGTTATTGCCCTTCCCTTTTTTCCATTTTTTTGTTATTTACTTTTTTTTTGTTATTTATTATTTGTTCAATAGGTTATTGTTCCTGTGGTATTCGGCCGTCGCTTTTTTATTTTTAAAAATTATTTTATTTCCTTTTTCTTTTAGTTTTTCATTTATTTTTGTATTTTTTATAAAATATTCGGCATGATAAATTTCTGATAGATTGCAGGTCGTCGATTTTGCTTGTTTATGTACATTTTGATTTTTTGCTTACCTACAATCTATTGTTGATATATGGTATTACCTTTGTTCAAATATTCCCTTAATGTATAAGGAGATTATATCAAAACCCTTGACCCAATAGTGCATCCCTCTTATCTCAATTTTTAAAATTTAAAATGTTTTCTTTTTTTTTTTATTTAGAAAAAGCCTTATTGATTTTGTCAAGTATGAATTAAAAAAAAATAGATAGTTTAAAATAGATTTTTGTCGTGGCAAACTTTAATAATACTTTTTTATGTGAACTTATTTTAAAAAAAAAAGAGTTAAAAATAAGTTTTCGTTGTGCCAAACTTTAATAATAATTTTTTATAAAATATTCGACATAATGAATTTTTGGTAGATTACAGGTCGTCAGTTTTGCTTGTTTGTATACATTTTGAGTTTTGGCTTACCTACGACCCGTTGCTAATATGTGATTGTTCTCGGTTACCTTTGTTATGATGTTTGGCATCAAAATTTCCCTTATTGTACAAGGAGATTATATCAACAAAATTAGAAAATATTAAATTATGATAATTATATATTACTTGTTTGATAATAATTTGGGATGTCACATTTACATTCATTTTGTCAGAACGTATATAAATAATTATAAAAGTAAGATGATTAATTAATCATGAGGCCATAGCAAGTAATATAAGAGTAATATCCTAAAATAACAATGCAACTACAACAAATATAAACTATAATTCCTCTTATGAGATGCTCGCTACTGCTATGAGAACCGAACACATATCTGCATTATGAAATGAACCATCGTCATTTTGAAAACTCTTGCGAACAACTTTTGATTGTTTTTTTGGAGTTCATTGATATTTACTTTTATTGTGATATCTGATGTCATCTACTACTGTTTCGTAGATGACTTTTGTTTAGAGAGTCTATTGGGCCCTACAAGGATATCATATGACAACTCTTGATATGGTGTGTTGTTGGGGAAGACTTTTGTTTACTCCAACCTATTTGATTTTATACACGTACGATTTTGTATGTTCAATGCTTATGAACTATCTTTTTATTCTCTAGAACTGTCTGTTGAACTTGTGTCGACGCTTTATTGGACATATATACCAGATTATAAGCTCACTGGCGTGGTGCCAAATTAACTAGTATATATATATATATATCCAATACATACTTGTTGTCATTTTCAAAATATAGAAAATCAGGAGTTATTGATTAACCAAAACCAAGAAAAAGAGCAAGAAGGCAAGTGAGAAGTGAGAGAATATGTAGGAATTTCTAGGTGTGTTTATGTGTAATGTGTTTTTAAAACTAAAAACCTCTATATATACTTAGTCATACTTCGTAGTAATTTCAATCCATATATTTATCATTATCGGTTTAACCTGTACCCGAGTCTATAGCATACGGTAGTCAACGCGTAATGGTAAAATCAATCAATTATCACATGGATTAATTCTAGGCATCATACTAGCCATTGCATCCGACCGCTGTGCTCTACTACTGCACTCTTCAACCTCATTTTCTAACGGCCCTTGTCCTTTTCATTTCAATCCTCTTGGCTCTCGGAAGCTTCCTGTTTGAAACTGTCCAATAAGCCTAGACTACAAATATTGGGGAATACAACCTTAGCCTCTAGAAGAAAAATACTTTTGGAAATATTCCTCAGAAGATTGCTCTCATCCATCAACTTATTGGCGATTTTAAAAAATCTGATGTCTCTGAAGAAAACCTTCAAGAGGATGAAGCTTTACAGTTACATTTGTCCGACCTTTTCGACCACGAACAATCACATCGGAGACAACGGTTCAAGGAAAATTGGCTGAAACATTGAGATGCAAACACCAGGTACTTTCATATTTCCAGCATCAACAAAAGAAGTTTTAATAGAATTTACTTTGTTTATGATCCTCTGATTGGCTTGTATGTTTCAAATGGAACTCAATAGGGTACGTCTTTGAGGTTTTTCTCAAAAACTTGTTTGATACTTCTCTCCGATTTTTCCACCACATTTTCAGAATATCTTCCCTTGAATCATTGATCCTGAAAAAAATACCTCACTGCGCACATTCCCCTTCATAGTCGAAATAAATAACATTTTATTTTCCATGGAGTCACTCAAAGGCCAGGGTCCCGACGGCTTTCCTTCTATCTTCTTCAAAAAAAATTGGCACACTATAGGTTCTACTGTTCTATCTTCTGTGCAACACCATTTACAAAGTCATTTCCAAAATTCTCGCAAATAGACTTAGCTGTTTCTTGACAAAGTGATCACTCCATATTAGTCAGCTTTCGTTCCGGGTCGAAATGTCTCTAACAACACAATCCTCTCTCAAGAACTTATGCATTGTGTCAATAATTCTTCTGGTAGAAAGCCTTTAATGACAATCAAAATTGACCTCTCTAAAGCTTTTGATAGAGTCGAATGGCCCGTCCTTCTTTAGATCATGTCGTGTTTATGTTTTAGTTGTAAGTTCTTGCACCTCATCAAACAATGCATCACCAATTCCTCATTTTCAACTCTCATAAATGGATCACCCTATGGCTATTTCAAACCCTCCCGTGGTGTTCGCCAAGGAGATCCGCTATCTCCCGCACTCTTCATCATTCTGGTGGCTCTTCTATCTCTCATCCTCACTAAAGCTGAAAATGAAAATCTCATACATGGTATTAAAATCAGCCGAGGAGGCACACCTATCTCCCACCTCCTTTATGCCGACGACATCACCATCTTTAGCCATGCTTCTGAAATAGATGACGGAAATATTTGAGTTGTCTCAATCTTTTAGCTGAAGGGCCTGGTCAGTCTATTAACAAAGAGAAATCAATTGTTCATTTCAGTCCTTCGTGTCCCTCTCGTGTTAAAGGTAGGATTATGTCCATTTTAGGTATGAAGCGCTGCAATCATAACATAAAGCATTTGGGTATTCTATTTTGTAAGACCTCCCGTAAAGCAGAATTTTTTTTGAATATTATTGATAGACTGGATGAGAAACTCTCAGGTTGGAAACGTAATTTGCTTTCTCAAGCAGGGCGCTCGGTTCTTCTTAAGTTTGTTCTTCAAAGTCTTCCAGTTTACATCATGTCTTCACAACTTCTACCAAAAAAAGTTTGTAAATTACTCATCGATTGTGGTGGATTGGCTATCAAAAGACGAACTTTCTTGCTCTGAAATGTTGGGATGCGGCGTGTCAACCTAAATCTGTTGGATGTATGGGTTTCAGGAAATTCCATGACATTAACCGAGCTTTGTCTGCTAAACTCCCCTTGGCAACTCGCTTCCAATAATAACAAACTGTGGGTTCCTATCTTGCATTCAAAATACACCCGTGAGAAAAATTTCCTCTTAATTCAAACCCATACATATAACTCCTCAATCTAGAAGAATATTTGTGCTCCTAGATATCTATTATCCAAAGGTCTCTGCTTCAAAGTTTCCAAAACTCTACTCTCAATATTTGGCTCGATCTGTGGATCCCTACCATTCCATCTTTCAAACCAGACCCATCCTTCTGTAACCCAAACTTCTCCTTTGTCTCTGAACTACAAAACCAAACTGAAATTCATGGAATTTAGATCTATTAAACTATCTCTTTCTGCCTTCCACCGTTAGAGAAATATTGAAAATTAGAAATCTCGTCTCATTGGAACCCACACATGCATTGTGGATTCCGATAAAATCTGGCAATTTTCTCTTCGAGAAGTGCCTATTTGACTGACCAATGTCATCGTTTTAACACTCCACTCCAGCTCTAAAATCCCTTCTCTCAAAATTTGGAATGCAACTAATCATGATCGCCTGAATTGCTTGGAAACTTGCCTCAATCTTAGGGGGTGTATTTAATATAGAATTTTATTGACTTTTAATGACTTTTTTAAATGATTGACTTTTATAGAGTTGATAGATTTCTATTGACTTTTATAGAATTCCATGGAGTTATAAAAAGATTTGTATAGAGTATCGTAGACATTTTCAATAGATTTTTATGGACTTTATAGACTTTTAATGACTTTTTTTTAAATGATGGACTTTTATGAAATTGATAGATTTCTAATAATTTTTATAGAATTACACGGAATTATCAAAAGAAATTTATAGACTCTATAGATTTTATAACTTATAATTGATTTCTTTGAACTAACAATTGAACATAAATAACTTCTTCAACATATAATTTTTTTTTTACTATTAATGTAAACACATTTTACTTATTTAACAGCCAAAAATGTGAAAAATACCTATTCAATTCTTTTGCATGGCAAATATTGAACAACTTTTTTGCATCTTCAAGATGACGACTTTGAAGATTCAGTTAATGTTGTTATATAATTGTAATCTATAATTTTGTGTAATAAAACAAAACTTTTCTATTAAATAACATTTTATAAACTTAAAATATTTTTTGATGATAGTTGACTACTATAAAAATTCTTAAAACATACTTTTTAAATTAAACATGATAATTTATATCGTTATAAACATACTTTTTAAATAGTTGACTACTATAAAAATTCTTAAAACATACTTTTTAAATTAAACATGATAATTTATATCGTTATAAATATCTTTTGTTTTAGAAAAATATTTATTATAATTGTCTATAGATATAGACATATACAATAGTTTTAAAAATCTATCATCTAATATAAAATTGAGCACATTAACTTGCTATTTTATCAAAATACTTGTGTAAATATTAGTATTATATTGGATAAAAAATAAGATGTGAAAAAAATAATAATTGAAGAAAGAGCCGCACATTAGAAATTAAAGAAAGGGTACATGTAGAAAACAAGGGAGGAAAAGCCAATGGGGAGGTGGTCGTGTCGGAAATGAAAATAGCAAAGAGTAAAGAGAGATGATGGTAATTAGGAATTAAAAGTCATTCCAAATCTTTACTAGGAGTGGTGGAGAATTTTTAACTTTTTTGGGATGTACATGGGGCATCAAAGTTTGTACCTAAAGATTTCAACAGAAGTCATTAAAAGTCTATGAGATTTTGGATACCTATAGACTTTTATGGAGTTTTAAAAATTCAAATTTGAATACCACCTGACTTTTTAAAACTCTACGAAAGTCTGTTTTGAATACCATTAGACTTTTGTAGAGTATATAAAAGTCTGGATTGAATACCTCTAGACTTTTAAACTCCATAAAAGTCATTAAAAGTCAATAAAAGTCTATAATCAATACACCCCCCTTACTCCCAACTAGAGATATACTCAAAAATAAACATCAATGATCTATCTTGTCTTTTTGTCACCAAGCCATTGAATCCCTGCAGCACATCCTCCTTAGCTGCCCTTTCACTACTCCGGTTTGGTTCAACTCAAATTGGTAATTTCGACTCTCATCTTATTTCAATTGGTCCACTCTTGATTGGCTCATTGCTATTTTTACCCCTTCAACTCTGTCCTTCCCTATCCATCACTCCATTTACACTTCCTAACATTTAGTCTGGTTACCATGAATCTAATTTGGACGAATAAAAACAATTTGTTACATGAAAATAAGACTTTCAAGGTCTCTGAGATTTCCACCAAGGCTCACTCTCAAACATTAGATCATCTAAAAGAACACTCCAGAAAATTAATGTTAGGATCGGAGACTATGTTTAGAAGGGGGTTGAATAAACACTAGACTCAATTTCGATTTTCCTTAGTTTGCTGCAGACTGTTAGGTACTGCAGTAGCTTATCAATTTGTTGCAAATCAGCAGACACTGATTATAGTGCGGAAGACGTTTGCTGGACTTGTGAGTAGTAACAACTGAATGGTAAATTGCAGTAAGTAGATGACACAAGTATTGTTTCTGGAAGTTCGAAGCACAACGCTTCTACGCCTCCCCTTCTTCCTTTGCAGGAAGGTTACACTAGAAGACTTTGGTTTACACTTTACAGTATACAACCTCCTTAGGCACTCACACAGCTTGGCCTAAACTCCTAGCAATCACAACTTTCTAAGTTGTTTACAACGTATTCTATAACACTCACACGAGATAAAACTATTTTGCTTCGAGTGTTCTTTGTGCAGCAGACTCAGTTGTATTTAATCTTTCAAGATTATAGTAGTAGTTCTTTGCTGCTCTTGGTGAAACTTCAAAGTATCTCAATGAAACGATTAGCTTGATGTTGATTTGGGTCTTGTGTTTGATCAGATGGTTTAGCTAACATCTTCATTCTTCACTTAGATGTATTTATAGACACACTGGTCTAACGACAACTTTTCTATATTTGGAAGAGATCAGTTTCCTGTCTTCATTCCAAATTCTGATTGTCTTCTTTCCAATTTTGTTAAGCAACGGCTTTTTCATTCTGACGCTAATGGTGGCGGTGATATAGCAAGGTGCGGCGCTCTGTTGTACATTTGTCAGAGTGAGTTGTACTTGTTCTGTCTTGTTGCCTTGTGCACTTGCTGGATATTTAGACGTCTACTGATATTATTCTTTTAGTGAGCGTTCATTCTTTTGTACTCGGTAGATGTATACTCTTGATATCTTTGCACTCGGTAGATGTCTTTGTCCGGTAGATGTATGTATCCGGTAGATGTTTGTGTCCGATAGATGTCTGTGTCCGGTAGATGTCTGTGTCTGGTAGATGTCTGTATCAAGTAGATGTCTGTGTCCGGTAGATGTCTGTATCCGGTAGATGTCTGTATCGGTAGATGTTTGTGCACTCGGTAGATGTTTGTGATCACCAAACGTGAAATGTCTTCCCAACAATTAACCCTACAAAAATCTGCTCCACTCAGCTATTCCTAGAACCCTCCCCCAACAGGCCGGACCAAAGTCAATGTTGATGCCTCATTCATATATGGAAGTGCTACCATTGCTGCTATTGTTAGAACCATTGTGGATAGTCATTTTTGCTCATATAGATTCAATGCCCAGTTTTAATGCATCCTAATCAGAAGTTGCAGGTTTGAATTTGGCTTTTAACCTCCTTCATTTGGATAATGTGGAAAAGGCTATTTTGGAAATTGATAGTTTTGATGTCGTTCATCTGATAAGCTAAGGAGATCCGGACGCAAGCTGGTCGGCCACTGATTTCTTATCAATATGCAGAATATCAAGAAACTTCATTGTCACTGGAAGGTCATTCCCAGGTTGGATAACAAAGCTGCTCATAATCTCGCTAAATGGGCTCGTGACAAAAATTGGAATGGCTAACTCAACCATGTCTCTCTTTTAGACTCTTTTTTGAATAATGAAGTATCTTTTAGTGCCTATAATTGTATGGATTATAATTACTTTAACTCGTCCTGCTTTTTAATCAATTAAATTTATTCCGTCAAAAAAAATCATAATCAAGTTATATGTAAGATACATAACAATCTTAAACATGTCATATATAAATAATTCCAATGTATATTCTTTGATTTCTAACACAAGTTTAGCATTCGATATTAAGATGGTTCTTGTATCTCCGATCGTCTACTGCAGTAGCCACAATTGCCACACGAGAGTGTAAGACAACAAGGTTTTTAGAGAAGGGCCTGTTTTCCAGCTGCTTGTTCAATAAAACTCTAGCTTTTAGAGCCGTAAAGTAATACAACAACAACTAAACATTTCCGCTAAGAAAAGTAATGCGGGATCTAAATGGTCTAAGGAATGTGGCGTTGTGCCCTTCGTACCAGTTGGAGGACAGCTAGGACCCACTCAGAGATTCAAGATACCCACACTATCTAGGATCAAGATAGCTGATATTTGTTGTGCTCAAAGCTACAGTTTTCAAATCATCTTTGTTCTCATTGTCCTGCTTCTATTTTCGTAATTTTTGCAGCTGCTTGAGCTGTCTTTCTCTCTATCATCAGCCACATGTTTTTAAGTAATGGGTATAACTTCAAATTTCGAAAATATAATCACTTCAAAGTCCATATTTTGCTTTGGCTTTTCAGCAACATTCTTCAGTGGAGGCTTCCCTTTCTTTGCCCTTGCCAAAGAAAGGGAAATAATTATGTAGATTCACGACATAATGACGCTATCAAAGAGAGGGTAAGATAATACCCCATGGCTTCAGAAAGTATATTGTGTTAAACAAGTTGAATACCATATTTATCTTCCACCAAGATAGTCGACTCTAAAATCAAAACTTGCTGCCATAACCAATCAACATGGAAATTATATCTAAGAAATTATCTTTAGCTCTTTAATTTTTCATCTAAACATAACATGTGGGCATCTGAGGGACTATGATACAAATTACAAATAATTGCAACCTACGGGATGAGAAGCCAAATAGTAAAAGTTCCAACAAAACATAGAAAAAGGCACATCATCATCAGATTTTGACAACTTACCTCCTTTCTGCATGTTGGTAAACAACTTTTTCAGCAACCTCTCAACCTTTTGTCTCTCTACTCAACTGTTATTGTGAGGCCCCGATCCTAATGTGGTGTTTAATTATCACTGTTAGTTCTGGATTTTAAAGATGACAAAATATATCAGACCGGATCGAGAGAAATCAGACTGACCAGATCGATCGCTCAAAATAGATCAAGCGGATATGGTATATCGCAAAACAGAACGGATCGATGGAAATCAGCCTGACCAGATCGAAGCTTCAGATCGATCTCAACTTCTATCAGATCAGAGCAGTCAAGGCTGAATAAAGATTGGTTCTTCAGTCCGAATCATTAACGGCTATTTATTGAAGCATTTAATGTCGCAATTAATGCTGAAAAAGACCAAAGACTGAAGATTACCATAAAAGGTAAGAAGACAAAGAAGAGCTTACTTGACAGTCGCCGAAAGCATGAACCAGAACTGCAAGTACCCTAAAGAAGAAGACTGTAGCTTACTCAGAGTTTAAGCAGAGTCAAGAGTTGCACATTAAAGGAAATAATGTCGTTGGTACATGCAACAATAAAAGGATGCAACATAAGAGCTCAAGAAAGAGTCTGATCAATCGAAAAACGCACAAGAAAGCAAAACAGCACAAGCTTACAAGCTCAGACATTCTCGAGCTGAAAATATTCATAAGCACAAAGGATATTGTAATATTTGATCATTAAGGATCATTGTGTGCATAGACTAAAGTCTATCGTGTGTATTCTGTATTGAAATATAGAAGTGAGAAACAATTGTAACTGTCAGACAGAGTGTGTCTGAACAGATCGAGAGACTAGGAGTTTCAGTCTGATAGTGAGGTAAATCCAGCTGAATCGGGTTTGTACAACAGGATTGTATAAATCAAAGTCTTCTAGTGGAATCCTTCCTTAATTGGAAGAAGGGGAGACGTAGAAGGATTACACCACCTTCGAACTTCCAGAAACATATTCTGTGTTTTATCATTCTGCACTCGTTCTATTATTCAAGCCATCGAGCCGTTCTTACTAATTTAAGAACAGACCGTTCCGCACTAAAACATTCAGTGGTCTGTTCTGAAAAAGAGTTGATTAAGAAACAGATTTCTTTCACTAATCCGAAAGAAATCACAAGGGATTAAATTTTAGAAGGAGTGTTCATTCACCCCCCCCCCCCCCCCCTCTAAACACTCCGGACCGATCCTAACAAGTGGTATCAGAGCAGGTCATCTTAATCAGCACAAAGACACTTGAGCTGATGGCATCATTCAACAAAATTCCTATGTTCTCAAAGAAGACTATGATGACTGGAGAATCAGAATGCAAGCTCATCTGGCAGCTCAGGATGACGATATGTGGTTCGTCATCACTGATGGACCAATGAAGATTCTGAAAGTCAATACAGCAGTCGCCATTACTGGTGGAGAACCACAAATGGTAGAGAAGGACAGATCCCTCTGGACGAATGAGGAAAGAAAGAAAGCAAATCTCGACAACGTTGCCAAAGACATCTTGTTCAAGACATTGGACAAGAACATGTTCAGCAAAATCAAAATGTGCTCTACTGCCAAAGAAATTTGGGAGAAGATAGCACAGCTATGTGAAGGCAACGACCAGACCAAAGAAAACAAGCTGACTGTTGCTCTTCAAAGATTTGAGAGCATAAAGATGAAGAGTGGAGAAACTCTAAACGAGTTTGATGAAAGAGTCACTGGCATCATTAATGAACTGAATGGTCTGGGCAAAGAATACTCAAACAGAGAGATCGCTCTGAAAGTTATGAGAGCCCTGCCAAAAGAATGGGATGTTAAGACCATTGCAATGAGGGAGTCCAAAGATCTGAACAAGGTTGAACTTCATGATCTGTTCGCAGATCTTAAAGCATATGAGTTCGAACTGATAAGCAGAGGTGAAGCAGAGCCATTCATCTCTCAACCAAACAAAGCACTGGCAGCTATTCCAGACCATATCGCCTCCACATCAGATCGATCTATCGAACAGATAAGTAATGATGCTATGTCATTATTTATCAAGAAATTTGGTAAATTCATGTCTAAAAATAAGAGGAACTTTAAACCCTCTCATCATTATAAGTCAAGAAAGGACGATGTTGTTAATGATCAGGCTTGCTACAATTGTGGTAAGACTGGACATTTCATTGCAGATTGCACCAGACCGAAGAAAGAAAGCATCGCGATGATAGGAAAAAGAAGCACTACAAAGACCGTAAAAATCATGGAAAATCCCAAAAGGTCCTAGTAGCTGAAGAAGGAAACAGCAAGTGGGCTCAGACTGATTCAGATTCAGAAAGCTCCGAATATTCTTCCAGCGAAAGCGAAGATGATATTCAATGTCTAATGGCAGACGAAGATATGAGTCAAACAGACGAGGTATTCGATCTTGACTCAAATGAATTTACACGTGAAGAGCTTATGTCCGCACTGCAAGACATGGCTAATGATTATAGAATCTTAGCTGAATCATTTGAGAAAACCAAAGCTAAAGCCAATGATCAAATGGATGAGCACATCAAACCAAGCTGCTCTGAGCTGGGTGAGTGCAACAATCTACAGATCGAGCTGAATAAGCTAAAAATCTCTTATGATCAGCTCCATGAAGAAAATAAGAGAATTAGCACACAAAATGCTAAGCTTTCTCATATCTTCAAAACATGGACAAAATCCAGAATATCATTGGAAGAATTGCAAGAGGTACAAAGAAATGTCGGTGATGTTACCGGCATAGGCTTTGATATCAAAGACTGCACCAAAGATGAATCTGAACTGTTGCTGGTAAAGAACAAAATCAAACAAATGACATTTGTTAAATCCAGCACAGTTTATGAAACTGAAGCACCTACAATTCAAACGGGAGTCTCTTTTGTGAATCAAGGTTTAAGAAAAAGGATTGGATATGTTAACCAAGCCAAAGAAAAGGCACCAGCAAGCTTTGCGTCTTACAGACCAAATCTAAAGGTGCAAGATCTAAGGCAAGGAAGACAATACAATTACTATAACTCAAAACCAGTTCAACGAAGATATAAACTACCTCATAAGAATCAAAGGTTCCCATATCACACACATTATCACACACAACACCAAATCAGATCAGCTCACAGCACACCAGACACACACAAGCCATTAAAGCTGATACAGTTGTGGGTTCCCAAAGGGCTAATCCGTTCTGGACCCAAGTAGGATTGGGTACCAACAATAATTATGTTGGATGACAGGTACCGAAGAAACTTGCATCAGACTGGTACTTAGACAGTGGGTGTTCTCGTCACATGACTGGAAACATCGAGCTGCTGTCTGAAGTCTCAGAATGTACTGGACCCAAAATTATATTCGGGGATAACTCAAAGGGTAAGAGTGGGCAAGGGTAAGATTGTCCATGGTAATATTATTATCAATGATGTGCTGTTAGTTGAAAATCTATGCTATAATCTGATCAGTATAAGTCAACTATGTGATAATGGTTATGCTGTAGAATTTCACAAACACACTTGCACTGTTAAATCATCAGACGGTGTGACATGCTTGTAGGAATCAGAAATGGAAATACATATAAGATTAACTGGAACTTTGCTCAACCTGATAATCCTACTTGCTTCATCGCTAATAATGATAATAAACACTGGCTATGGCATAAACGCTTGAATCATCTCAATTTTAAGACTATTTCTAGCATGTATAAACATGATTTAGTTGTCGGTCTGGCCAAGATCGACTTTGCTAAGGATAAGATCTGTGAAGCGTGCCAAATGGGCAAACAGATCAGATCATCCTTCAAAAACAAGAATGTCAAATCCTCCTCACGTTGCTTAGAATTATTACATATGGACTTGTTTGGTCCTATACCAATAACAAGTTTAGGGGGAATGCGGTATACTCTTGTTGTTATTGATGATTACTCACGTTTTACTTGGACTATATTTTTGAGCAGTAAAGATCAGACCGGTCCGAAATTGATCAAGCTGCTGAAATGCACTCAGAATGAGAAATCATCAAGCATAGACAGGATTCGTAGTGACAAAGGCACTGAGTTTTCTAATCAGAATCTTGAATCCTTTCTAGAAGATCAAGGAATTAAGCATGAATTTTCAGCCGCCCGAACTCCCCAACAAAATGGAGTTGCAGAACGAAGGAACAGAACGCTTAAAGAGGCAGCAAGGACAATGCTTGCTGATTCTGGCATTTCGCAAAAGTTCTAGGCAGAAGCTGTAAATACTGCGTGCTACACTCAAAATCGGTTTATGATTAACAAGAAGTTGAATCTCACCCCATATGAGATATGGACTGGTAACAGACCGTCTATCTCACACTTTCACGTTTTTTTTTTTTTGCAAATGCTTCGTTCACAACAATGGTAAGAATCATCTTACAGCATTTGAAGCTAAATCAGATAATGAGATATTCTTAGGATATTCATCAAATAACAAAGTTTTTAGAGTTTTCAATAATCGCACTTTAACTGTAGAAGAATCTATTCATGTAGTTTTTGATGAATCTTTATGTATTGAGGGTAGCAAGGAATCAATTCAAAATCAGATGGAAAATATCCATCTCGAAGCTAACAGTGATTATGAGATTGTAGATAACAGGTCAAGAGACAATCCACCGGAACCTGAAGTACCAGACAGACCGGATCACGGCAATGAAGCTCCTTCAGATCGAGCCGATCCGGATGTTCCTCGCTCTAATGTTAAATCAGATGCTGATAATGCTGCTACTACTCATCCGTCTGGACCAGACAATCCAGAATCGAGTTATCGATGGACAAAGAGGCATCCACCTGATCTAGTTATTGGAAGTCCTTCTGCACCGATTAGAACTAGAGGACAGATGATGGATGAATTCACTCATGCTGCTTTCATATCAAATCTGGAACCTAAAAAGATTGATGAAGCTTTGACTGATTTCAACTGGATTAAAGCCATGCAAGAAGAGCTTAATCAATTTGAACAAAATCAAGTTTGGAGTCTAACCCCAGGCCAAGCGATCTGCCTGTTATTGGAACCAGATGGGTGTTCAGAAACAAACTAGACCCAGATGGAGTTGTGGTTCGAAACAAAGCCAGACTGGTGGCCCAAGGATTCCGACAAGAAGAATGAATTGACTTCAATGAATCTTTTGCACCAGTCGCCAGACTTGAAGCAATCCGAATATTTCTTGCTTATGCTGCTTTTAAAGACTTCAAGGTATATCAAATGGACGTTAAGAGTGCCTTTCTTAATGGTAATCTTTAGGAGGAAGTCTACATTGAGCAACCTCCTGGATTTCAGAACCACTCATTTCCAAATCATGTATATCTACTGAATAAAGCAGTATATGGTCTGAAACAAGCCCCAAGAGCCTGGTATGATACTCTATCTCAATTTCTGCTGAACCATGATTTTCAGATCGGCTCAGTAGATAAAACTCTATTTAAATTTATTAAGGGGGAACATACTTTGTTAGTTCAAATTTATGTTGACGATATCATTTTTGGGTCAACTAACCCCAAATTATGCGAGAAATTCTCTAAGTTAATGCAGGGACAATTTGAGATGAGTATGATGGGAGAACTTTCATTCTTTCTGGGTCTCCAAGTCAAACAGCTCAGCAATAGCATTTTCATAAATCAAACCAAGTATACCAAAGAGCTACTCAAGAGATTCGGAATGGAAACATGTTCAACTCCAATGAGTCCTACAATCAAGTTAGATAAAGACGAATGGGGAACAGCAGTTGAAGTATCTATGTATCGTGGACTGATCGGATCGCTCTTGTATCTTACAGCGAGCCGGCCTGATATTATGTTCTCAGTCTGTATGTGTGCTAGATTTCAGTCAGAACCAAAGCAATCACACTTCATTGCTGCTAAGAGTATTCTGAAATACTTAAAAGGATCTCAGAACGTTGGTCTTTGGTATTCCAAAGATTCATATTTCAGCTTAATAGGATATTCAGACGCTGATTATGCTGGTTGTAAGATTGATCGCAAAAGCACCAGTGGAACATGTCAATTCTTAGGTGAAAGATTGATCTCTTGGTTTAGCAAGAAGCAAACATCTATTGCCACATCTACAGCTGAAGCAGAATATCTTGCCGCTGGAAGCTGTTGCGCTCAAATGCTCTGGATTCAACACCAGCTCAAAGACTATGGTATTCAAGCTGTTGAATCTCCGATATTTTGTGACAACACAAGTGCAATCGCTATAACGTATAATCCAGTTTTGCACTCTCAAACAAAGCACATTGATATAAGACATCATTTTATTCGAGATCATGTTGGCAAAAAGGAAATTCGGATCGAGCATATTTCAACAGAACAGCAAGCAGCATATATCTTCACCAAACCACTTCCTGAGGCTAAGTTTAATTATTTTCGTCAAATTCTTGGTTTAATAGATTTATCTTGATGTTTTAAGAAGTATCCTTCTTTTAGTTATTTTTTAAAGATTGTATGCTGGCACAGATCGATAATACAATGATCAGAACGACACAGATCGGTCCGAACCTTCAGACCGATCTATGTCAAACCTGATGTTATCCCATGATCTGTCTGGTCAACAAATCTTTAAATAAAATAATTGTTTAAAACAGCCTGGACTGATCGCAAATTTTAACCGCCTTATCTTTCTTTCATCCTGACCGTTTATTTTGAATTATTTAATTATCAGTCTTCGAGATAAAGACACGTGTCTTCTCTCTCTTATTTAGCGGGCTGAACATTTCATTTTCATTCACTTTTTACAATTTACCGCTGTCTGCTCTCTAACTCTCTCATATTTTTCAAACTCTTCGTATTTTTTTTTCCATTACACTCCAATGGCCACTATCACTCACAACTCTCTTTCTGTTGAGTTCCATGATATATACAGGGCTGAAGATCCCGAAATGGTCTCCATATTCAAGTCCTTGGAATCTTCTAGTTTAAGGAATTTTCTGGAGTGTGGCACGATGGTTTACGAGTCGGAGATTCGCGAACTGTTCGCCAATGCTGTATCACGGAAGACATTCATCTCCACCACTGTAAAGGGCAAATCTTTTGAAATCTCTCCGTCAACGCTGGCAAAGACCTTTGGTCTTCCCAACTCCGGACTGACTGGGTTTGGCCAGATTCCTCAAGCTTCTCTCACGAATCTTCAGGGGAAGGTATCCATATTTGGCCACCGCCTGCAGCCTTCATTCAAGAAGAAGGAAATGTTCTTTCATTTCCAGGTGTTATACAAGATCGTTGGCAAGCCATTATTGGGCAAAGCAGGAAGCTATGATGTTGTTACTGCTGAGAAGTTCCGGGCCATGGTTGCTATTCACTCAGGGCAGAAGATGAATTGGTCTACAATATTATTTGGAGTTCTGCTTGAGACAGTCATCGCCTCTAAACAGGCTGTCTGTTTTGCTGTGCCTTTAAGCAAGCTACTGGAGACGATGGACATCGAGCTGGGGAAGCCGTCCGCCCTCAGTCCATTTAAAATTCTCAACTCCAAGGGACTGGCTCTCCTAAAGTCCAAGAGTGCTCCACTCACTCCTACCGATCTGGTGGCCGTCAAGATTGAGAAAGGAGAAGAACAGGCTGCTGCTCGAAGACCTCGAGTCAAGCGCAAATTAACCATTCAGACTGACTCCGAGGAAACTTAGTCTGCTCCTTCATCACCAGCCAAGCCCCTTCCCAAAAAGCCTAGAACCCAGATCACCAAGCCACACAAAACCTTACCTCTCAAAACCCTACCCATATTGCCTCCCACAAAAGCCACCCCTGCACCCCAACCTACAACCCAACCTTCAACAGTTTCAACCACTGCACCCAAAGTAACCATCCGAGTCCCCTCTGCCATTCCCGTGGTCAAAGGGATTGTTATCACTGAATTGGGAGACTACACCCAATCAGGGATCAAATCCCCATCTTCCACCGGCAAGGGCAAGGCCATTCTCACTGAACCCCTCTCTTCCAAACCCAAATCTGCCGCGCAGACAGCCATCGACATCGATATGTAGGATGTTGAAGAAAAGGTTCAGGCGCTCATTGTGGTCTTTGATGAATATGTCGAGTACAGAACGATCAACCACATTGATATGTTCTTCGGCAAGCTGAGAAGACTACAGAAAATGGAAGAAGAAGTCCTTAAGGGGACAGAGACGGATGATGTGAGAGTCGCGGTGCTTCGCAAAGATCTCTTTCAGGCCAACCAGAGATTCAGACTGGCGAATTTGCTCTTGGCTGCTAAGAAGGAAAATTTCAATCCGAGCACTCCAACTGCCAAAGATGATGGTGCTGTTATTGCTCAACTAGAAATGATATTCATGCTCTTCACTTAGCTGTCCGATTTCAACGACATAAGCTCAGCATATCCACTCCAGTACGCAGCCCGGATCATCCATCTGCGAGCAAGACTCTGGCAGAACCTTTCATAGAGACTATTCCCTCTGGAGCAGCGGACCAGACAGCAGATCGAATAGCGGATCAGACAGCGGAGCAGCCAATGACTAATGCTCCGTCTGCTACAGAAGACGAACCCTTGAATGTTTTGTTGGACTCCCCAACAACGTCTATTCCTCTGGGATCATCAGTCTCCCATGTTCAACTCAGTCCAACCGCCGCACTTACAACAGTTGTCTCACCAGAGTTCGTCGATCCGGATCTGGTGGTGTCCAACGTTGTTGCAGCTTTACAGGTTGAGGAGCCTTCGAGACCTAGCACTCCTCCAGAACACTCTGCTGAAGATATGGCGTTCTTAGAAGATTTTTCTTCGGACTTGGTCACCCTGATCCAGTCCGAAACACGCCAAGCTGCCTTATCTTCACTTATACCGATTACTGAAGAAGCTGATCACACCATGTCGTCATCAGATCACCCTCCAAGCCAGTTATCTGATGCAGCTCCATCCTTGGCAAGGTCCCTTCAGCACCTCTCTGATAACTGTCTATCTCTCTCTCAACGAGTCATAGAGGTTCATCAAAGTCAGCGGACCACAGTCTTGGATTTTGATTCATTTAAAGAGAAGATGACAGCCAGTATTAGCAGCATTCAGCGAGGAGTGAATGATTTGTTCTCTCAGCAAGCTACCTATAAAACAGCCTGAGAAAAGAGCAGATCGAGCTGGCCACTGAAGTTAGAGCATCCGTAGCCAATTCCCTTCGTGTTCAAGACACTCGTCTTGACGCTATCAGCGCTCAGCTAGCACAAGTCGTCGATTTTCTTCAAGAGATTGCTGCTGACAAAAATGGGGAAAAGAGAAAAGACTTCAAGCCGCATCAGTCTCAGTCTTCAAGAAAGTAGAAGTTTCATTGCTTAAATCAGACTGTCTGTATATAAGATTTTTGTGATCAATAAAAATCTTTCTTTGTTAAGTCATTGTTCATTTATTTTGAACTAAAAACGGCTTAATCGATCCGAACTCTAACTTAATAATGTTCATTTATTTTGAACAAGAAGAAGTAATCGATCCGAAAGTATACGCTTCAGAGCTTAAAAGACTGGATAAAAAGATTTAGAAGCTAGGTTTTGTCATCATCAAAAAAGGGGAATTTGTTAGTTCCATATTTTAAAGATGACAAAATATATCAGACCGGATCGAGAGAAATCAGACTGACCAGATCGATCGCTCAAAACAGATCAAGCTGATATGGTATATCGCAAAACAGAACGGATCAATGGAAATCAGCCTGACCAGATCGAAGCTTCAGATCGATCTCAACTTCTATCAGATCAGAGTAGTCAAGGCTGAATAAAGATTGGTTCTTCAGTCTGAATCATTAACGGCTATTTATTGAAGCATTTAATGTCACAATTAATGCTGAAAAAGACCAAGACTGAAGATTACCATAAAAGGTAAGAAGACAAAGAAGAGCTTACCTGACAGTCGCCGAAAGCATGAACCAGAACGGCAAGTACCCTAAAAAAGAAGACTGTATCTTACTCAGAGTTTAAGCAGAGTCAAGAGTTGCACATTAAAGGAAATAATGTCGTTGGTACATGCAACTATAAAAGGATGCAACAGAAGAGCTCAAGAAAGAGTCTGATCAATCGAAAAAACGCACAAGAAAGCAAAACAACACAAACTTACAAGCTCAGACATTCTCGAGCTGAAAATTTTCATAAGCACAAAGGATATTGTAATATTTGATCATTAAGGATCATTGTGTTCATAGACTAAAGTCTATCGTGTGTATTCTGTATTGAAATATAGAAGTGAGAAACAATTGTAACTGTCAGACAGAGTGTGTCTGAACAGATCGAGAGACTAGGAGTTTCAGTCTGGTAGTGAGGTAAATCCAGCTGAATCAGGTTTGTACAACAGGATTGTATAAATCAAAGTCTTCTAGTGGAATCCTTCCTTAATTGGAAGAAGGGGAGACGTAGAAGGATTACACCACCTTCGAACTTCCAGAAACATATTCTGTGTTTTATCATTCTGCACTCGTTCTATTATTCAAGCCATCGAGCCGTTCTTACTAATTTAAGAACAGACCGTTCCGCACTAAAACATTCAGTGGTCTGTTCTGAAAAAGAGTTGATTAAGAAACAGATTTCTTTCACTAATCCGAAAGAAATCACAAGGGATTAATTTTTAATAGGAGTGTTCATTCACCCCCCCCCCCCCCCCCTTCTAAACACTCCGGGTCGATCCTAACAAGTGGTATCAGAGTCAGGTCGTCTTAATCAGCACAAAGACACTTGAGCTGATGGCATCATTCAACAAAATTACTTTGTTCTCAAAAGAAGACTATGATGATTGGAGAATCAGAATGCAAGCTCATCTGGCAGCACAGGATGACGATATGTGGTTCGTCATCACTGATGGACCAATGAAGATTCTGAAAATCATATACTATTACTGGGAATAAGAAACGTTACATAGCCTGAGCTCTCTCATCATGGAGCTCGGTTATCTCTCGATGCGTCGCTTTAAGCATCGTCACCATGTCCTCCTGTAAAGCATGTCATGTCCGAACAACAAAGACATGACAGCCCCCACTACGGGGGTCAGAACCCAGTACGAGAAATAAATAGATAATGTCAAGTATGACAAAGTATCATGCAATTCATACCATGTATGAATGCTATGTATGAATGTGTATAAAGAATCGAATCTCGAGATACCAAATATCGGAGTCCAAAGGAATGTATCATCAAATAATGTCAGCTCGAGCAGAGAGTGACAACACATGCACATTGCGCTAGGAGACCCATCCTATGTATTGTGTTTGTCCATCCCTCGTGTCTAGGTCCGGTGACACGAGGGATGGACAAACAACGCATCATTACACGTCTTCGTCAGGCGTCATGATAAAACTCATTTCTACGTACCTCGACCCAAGCTAATCTACCGAGACCTCTCAGATCAACCTCGGAATATATTATCCTGGTCATATATACTAAAAATTATCACTAAGTGCTTAAGTAGGCACAATAGCTACAAAATTCAGGCTGACCAGTTTTCGTTCAAAATTCGTAATAAATTCATATGATGTCCAAATGACCCAAATCAAGTTCTAAAAGTTCAAAAACTCAAAGGACTTCATTTTCTTATCTAATGATGTCGAGCTAATTCCTCCATTAAAGGTAGTAAAAATACTAAAAACGTAGCTTTTGAAATTCTGTTTTTCAGCTCGAGCAGTTTTAGTAAAATCACCATATCTTTTTTATTTTACCTTCAAATTGGGTGATTCTAGTGGAAAATGATAGCCAACTCAAAGTACTAAAATACTTATTTATGGACATTTCCCGGAATTCCTAGCCAAAAATGCTCAGGAACTCGGATAACACACTGCATGGGATTTTCATCCACATGCAGGACATAGATTGTGCACTTAAAGTATAAAATTCATAACTAATCGAAAATAAGTCCGAATTGAGTCCTATTTTTTAAAAATTCAATAAACCTTAAAGACCTACAATTATTGTTCAAAGACCGACACCAAATTCTGAATAAAATTTGCCCAGAATGCCGAATTACAGTCCATATGCAACATGCATGAACATGCAAAGGCGAAATTGAGCACTGAACGTAAAAGTGACATAACTCTTACTTCGGAGACCCAAATTGCATGCTTCATTTTTTACATTGCAAAAAATTGAAATATCTACAACTTTGATTTGATGACCTAAAACAAATTCGAAAATATAATTTGTCAAAAGTTCAGAATTCTATACTGCATGTGCCTTTTCAGCACATGCAGAGCCAAAACTGGCACTATTTGGTAAAATGAGCATATATCACACATATTAAGTCCAAATTGCCTCACATTTTAGCCACAGAAAGATGACTCACTTATCTATGAATTTTGTTTGAACCTCAACCTCAAATTCGAAACTTTACTAAACCCAAAATTCGAAATGACAGATACATGCATGCTGAAATCTGTTGCACACTTTTTGACAGCAAGTTATCTCTACCTTTTTCATGCCAAGACTCATAAATTCGATCCTTAAACAACACCAAGGTATATAAAACTAAATAAAAGTGTTATACCTTCACTCCTCTTGAAGATTTGATGCACGAACCATCAACCTAGCTCAAACCAAGCTTTCACCTCTCCAATTTGCTCCAAATTAGAAAATTCTTGTTGGGTTCCTCTTCCCTAGCCTTGTAGCTTCTAAATCCTTAATTGCGTGTAACATGCACTAAAGATTTCACAAGAATTTGGTAGGAAAAAGGGCTGCAATTTTCGAAATTAGGCAGAGAGAAGGAGGAGGGTTTTTTTATGGGGATTGAAGAGAGAGAAGATGGTGGTGAAATGAAACAAAAAAAAATCTAAAATTGCATGCAATAAGGGCGTGAGCTTCAATGCCAAATTGTGTGATTTTTACAATATATTTAAAGTATTATGGAATTCATGTGTCAATACATCACTATCTTGCAAGATTAATGGTCAAAATCATGTAATAAACATGAGTTAAATTAATTAATGTCAAGTATTCGCCAAGTGCCATGTGATAATGCACATGCTCATGCACTAAAACATGTTCCACTAGTTGGTTGACTCATCGTGATCCGGGACCCCTTAATTCAAAGTCTATACTTTTAATTATCCAGGTTCACTTAATCATCGTTAATCAGTATTAATTAGCATCGGGGCCTTACACTTCTTCCCCTCTTAAAAAGATTTCGTCCTTGAAATCACAAAACCGAGTATAGCTCAATAAATTAAATCATATGAGATGTCTCAATCTCATTCATAGATACATAAGAATCATCATGTATCCATAACAACTGATGTGATCGTGTCAACGATATACCACTGAATCAACTTCTCTATGATTCCACAAAGTTCAAAATATCGAGGCAACATCATACCTCACATAACGAATCATATTGATCATCGCAAAGGTAATATCTTCATATTTACCTGATTCTCAAATTGAAGTCTAACTATATATTTCTCTTTGGCGTAGCAAATCTGCTCACCTTAAGCCAAATTTCAATCGTTTCCGCAGAAATTTTATCGTTCCTGGCATTTTTCTCAAAAATCTCAAGTTATGCCAAAAATTCCTTATCATTTTCTATCATCATCTCAGCGATCGTAATTCTGGCTCTACAAAACCTGAAACGATGTCATCCCAAAAGTTATCAGCAACTTAAATTATAGGAAAATTTTACTGGTGAATAGTGATTTTTTGTCAATTCATCACTATTAATCGAGACATAACTTCCAAAGTCTAGATATTTTCTCAGTTTATCCATCAGTATGGGTATGCTAAGCAATACTCATTGCTACTTTAGCACCCATGACATTCTGAAAATAGTTTTCGAATTCAGATATTATCCTCGGATTTCAATCAGATACAGTTGTTACAGAATACTTGTTGTAACTAAACCACATTATCCACATCTCAAACATGTCATTTTCTCATAGACATATAGACTATCATATGAACTCAATATCTTGTATTGAATAGTCAATCAATTCCGATTCAACTTTTTTCACAATCTCTGTTTGATCTAAACAATTTGCGCTATAAAACTCAAAGCTAGAAATTTCCCAAATTCATTGTGATACTTACAAATTCTGTAGTATCCAATTAGGTCTCATATTTTTATTTTGACATGCTGACATGTCAAACAATTTGCCACGAAATTTCCAAATTTCTTTCTTTATACCATCCCGTCAGAAATAGGATCTCAAGAATGATACGTCTCATCATTCCCAGAATAACACTATGTCATTTACAGTGTGCTTTCTGCAATAATAATTCTTTCGAATAAGTATGATTCGATGTTATTTACTGATTGTTCAATCGCAACCTGCCACTAAATTGCATACTAAAATCTAGTTGGTTGATGAGACAGAACCAATTTCTTCACTCAATATTTGTATGGTCTCTTTTTCGAGTCTTTCCGGTCTTTGAAATCTGAGGTGACCAAATTGCAAAGCATATATTGATGTTATCATTGCACCTTGCACTTTTCGGTTCAGTGCATCTGCTACTAGTTTTCATTTTCCTTGATTGATATTGACTATCATAGTCAAATTCTTTAACAAATCTAGTCATCGCTTCTATCTCATGTTCAACTCTGACTGAATTATAGATTATTTAAACTTCAAAAATCAAAGTATATTATGAATTGTTCGCCACCCAGATACATTGCCACATCTTCAAGGCAAAAAAAATAATGGCTGCAAACTCAATTTCATGAACAAGATATCATAATTCTTTCAACTTCAACCATCTCAAGGCATATGCAATCATCTCCTCGTGATACATCAGAACATATCCCAAATCTTTGAACAACGTCTTTGCACAAATTATACACCCCCTGAACCAGTTAAAAATCAACACTGGGATTGCACTCGACTTTTGTTTCAGTTTATGAAAACTGCTTTCACATTCATCTGACCAAACGAAACTCAAATTTCTTCTTGGTCAACTGATTAAAATATCAGGCTATCCTAGAATACACTGGTTGGTCTTAGCCAAATTAGTACTACTTCTACTTTACTGGGATCAACAGGTATCATGTGAGCTGGTATCACCTATCTCAAAATAACATTCAATTCAACCAAGATTTACACTTCGATAACTTGGTATACAATTTGAGCTTCACGAAGCGTCTGAAGAACCAATCGTAGATGTTCTGTGTGATTTCTTCTGGATCTCGAATACACTAGTATACACAGATGAATATTATTACACTTCTGCCCAAACAGTTACGGAATACTTTATTCATCAAATTCATAACTCTACTGGTATAGTTGTCAGACTACACGGCATTACCAAAAGTTCAAAATGCCTATATATATTTTGACTAATTGCCTAGAGAACATTTTCTCTTCTGACTCGAACTGATGGTAATCCAGAGTGAAAATCGTTCTTTTTATACATCAGAGTTTCTTACAATTTATCAAATAGTTCTTGATCTTAGGTAGTGGGTATTTATTCTTGACAATAGCCCGATTCAACTACCTTTAGTCGATACATATCTTCATAATATCATCTTTCTTCTTCACGGACAATGCTGATGTTTTCCTCAAGTGACATACTCAGACATTTATACTCATATCGAGGATATTCTGTAACTATGTTTTTAAGTCTGTCAACTCTGCTGATGCCATTCCGTACAGTGCGTTCGATATTGAATCTATTCCTTGGCATCAACGAATAGTTAAAATCGATTTCCTTCTCTAGTGAAAATTCTTTTATTTCTTCAGGAAAATCTTGGTAAGTTTTCTTACCACTAAGATATCAGTCAATCTCGACTCTTCCTGGTGAGCATTAACTGTTTATTATCAAATATCCTTCATTTTCCAAATATCACAACCGCAATATTTTCATAGTTGATACTATCAGTATCTTAGCTTGCTATTCGTGGAGATAAACATTACATTTTCTTTGGAGCCACAATACGGTCGAGAATTTATTATACTCTGAAATCAACTTACAATATCTCAAAATTTATCAGAGTATCCATACCCTTGATACAATCAAAATTATATCTGGGCAACAACATTTAATTCAAAGCCACAACACTATCATCAAACTGTAAGATACAGTTCACTGTTACATGTATGGATAGTATAATCATTTCGGCTGGTATATTTCCCAAATCATCATAATCAATACACATTTGATGCAATGTATGAAAATAATGATTTTGTCTTAATTAAACTCGTGTAGTGTGATCAAATACACAACATGTATCTGCGATCACTACAGCATCTCTAACCTTATCCTTTGTCAATGTATACTTTTTGGTCTGTTAGGGAACCAAAAATAACTATCAGGTATGACCTCTAGTTTATGGGTAACAAGCTGCTCCTGGAATTGAGTGGTCAAAATGAATAACCATTCTGATATATACCCCTAGCTCAGGGTATTTGTTGTTATGGTTGCATCTGTTCCTGAGCACGTAACACACATGCTCTGACTGACCACCATCAATATCAGTTCCTATTATTCTTTCAAATTGATCAGTAGATATTTACATCCACCATGACCTCGAAAAGATTGGTATTCTACAATCTCATAGTACCTCCAGAACTACTAGAGCTGGATAACTTGGAGTGATACTTCTGAAACTTTTCTAGGACTACTGGGATTATCCCTTAGTCACTTCATTAATCTTTAATCCAGTTCTAACTACTTCGCACCACATCAATGTCTTATTCTTCAGTCGATATCTAATCTCTTCACTAGTGAATAGCTATCGAGATTAAGTAGATATTTCCATTTCTCAACTCTACGAGAATCGATTATCATTTTTCATGTCATCAACATGGTGTTCTCGTAAGCATCATTTTCCATGTCTACAAAAGGGAAAACTCATCTTCCATCACTATCATTACTCTAGATACTCTCATCTAGAAGAGTTCATCTTGTAGTATTTATTCATAAGTTGGACATCTAAACTGGAACTGAATGACGACAGCCCAACTGCCCAAATCAAAGTCCTCATTCATTCAAACAAATAATCGTTGTTTCCTCACAACAACTAAACTTTATTCTTCAATTGAAATATCACTATTTTCAATATTCTGAAGTTCTAAATTATCATCTCAACGAGCACAGGTTTGACGTAAACTCATACGTAGAACCTTGGTCTTTCAGACTTAAATTCCTGATGTCAATCGACACAAAGCGTTTTAATTAGTTATAGTGTCATCCCACTAATTACAAGGATAAAGTCCCAAAGTAATAAAACTTTTCAATAACACTAAGTTAATTCAATTCACAGTTTACAGTGCCTACAAGTACAATAGATGGCTCTTAAAGTCTGTATTGCTGCTACCTGTACAAACACTAACTGTTCATCATAAAATCAAAACATCATTTACAATCTCAAGTCATAGATGTTCTCATCACTTATTCTACATCATCATCCGGTCAGCAACTATCAGTGCTTAACAAATAAAATTCTCAAATTCTCTAGAATATATGCAACTCAACATTCAAATTCTCTAGATTATATGCAACTCAGCATATTAAAATACTCAGATATATGACATCTAACTGTCCCAGCTTAGTAATCCGTTACATGTATAAAATCTCATTATCGAACATGTTAACATAGCAGGGAAGAGCATATAAAATCACATAGTCAGACATATGCACAAACAATTCATTTGTGTCTATATTCAATGTCCTAACTCTAGTTCGAGCATATCCCAGATATATGCTCTGATACCATAATGTGAGGCCCTGATCCTAATGTGGTGTTTAATTATCACAAAGTGATTAATTTATGTAAACAGCGGAAGATTAATTTCAAATGTCTTGTTAAATGGCCCTAAAAAATTTTCGCTTCTAAGTGATACATATATATTGATATCAATATATATATATATATATATATATATATATATATATATATATTTCGATTTAGGCCTTTCATTTGAAATAATAAAGCAAACATTAACCAGCATTATCACATAGTCTCGAAAATATCATATCCCAAGTACAACATACACGAGGCATACCCCGGTAAATTTATTTTGTTTAAAAGTCATATACTATTACTGGGAATAAGAAACCATACATAACCTGAGCTCGCTCATCATGGAGCTCGGTTATCTCTCGATGCGTCACTTTAAGCATCGTCACCATGTCCTCCTGTAAAGCCTGTCATGTCCGAACAACAAAGACATGACAGCACTACGGGGGTCAGAACCCAGTACGAGAAATAAATAGATCATGTCAAGTATGATAAAGTATCATGCAATGCATACCATGTATGAATGCTATGTATGAATGGGTATAAAGAATCGAATCTCAAAATACCAAATATCGGAGTCCAAAGGAAGGTATCATCAAATAATGCCAGCTCGAGCAGAGGGTGACAACACACGCACATTGTGCTAGGAGACTCATCCTATGTGCTGTGTTCGTCCATCCCTCGTGTCTAAGTCCAGTGACACGCGAGTGACTGCAGTGGCTACCTATACTGCCTGTCATCGACGTATTCGTCGTCCCTGACACTCAGAGTGAATCAACCCAGTCATAATCATGGATATCAAAGAAATGATAGATCAATATGATATGCCCATTAATCATTTATGCATCAAATGACATATGCAACTCAATATATCATGCAATCTCATGTGAAATCAATACATATCATGTAATTCACATATCATGTACTACAATTTATCTCAACATGTCATATAGTCACATAAGAATCACACAGTGACAATTAAATCATATAATTCAATTAATGACATGTAAAATCATACAACGCATCATTACACGTCTTCGTCAGACGTCATGATAAAACTCATTTCTACGTACCTCGACCCAAGCTAATCTACCGAGACCTCTCAGATCAACCCCGGAATATATTATCCTGGTCATATATACTAAAAATTATCACTAAGTGCTTAAGTAGGCACAATAGCTACAACAAGTTTTAAGGATGGTTCCTACTTATTTTCCTTCAAAATTCAGACTGACCAGTTTTCGTTCAAAATTCGTAATAAATTCATATGATGTCCAAATGACCCAAATCAAGTTCTCAAAGTTCAAAAACTCAAAGGACTTCATTTTCTTATCTAATGATGTCGAGCTAATTCCTCCATTTAAAGGTAGTAAAAATACTAAAAACGTAGCTTTTGAAATTCTGTTTTCCAGCTCGAGCAGTCTTAGTAACATCGCCATATCGTTTTTTATTTTAACTTCAAATTGGGTGATTCTAGTGGCAAATGACAGCCAACTCAAAGTACTAAAATACTTATTTCTGGATATTTTCCGGAATTCCTAGCCAAAAATGCTCAGGAACTCGGACAACACACTGCATGGGATTTTCGTCCACATGCAGGACATAGATTGTGCAGTTAAAGTATAAAATTCATAACTAATCAAAAATAAGTCCGAATTGAATCCTCGTTTTTTTTAAATTCAATAAAATTTAAAGACCTATAATTATTGTTTGAAGACCAACACCAAATTCTGAATAATATTTGCCCAGAATACCGAATTGCAGTCCACATGCAACATGCATGAACATGCAAAGGCGAAATTGAGCACTGAACGTAAAATTGGCATAACTCTTACTTCGAAGACCCGAATTGCATGCTTCTTTTTTGTAAATTGCATAAAATTAAAATATCTACAACTTTGATTTGAAGACCGAAAAAAAATTCAAAAGTATAATTTGTCAAAAGTTCAGAATTCTATACTGCATGTGCCTTTTCAGTACATGCAGAGCCAAAACTGGCACTATTTGGTAAAATGAGCATATATCACACATATTAAGTCCAAATTGCCTCAAATTTTAGCCACAGAAAGATGACTCGCTTATCTATGAATTTTGTTGAACCTCAACCTCAAATTCGAAAATTAACTAAACCCAAAATTCGAAATGACAGATACATGCATACTGAAATCTGTTGCACACTTTTTGACAGCAAGTTATCTCTACCTTTCTCATGTCAAGACTCATAAAATTCGATCCTTAAACAACACCAAGGTATATAAAACTAAAGAAAAGTGTTGTACCTTCACTCCTCTTGAAGATTTGATGCACAAACCATCTACCTAGCTCAAACCAAGCTTTCACCTCTCCAATTTGCTCCAAATTAGAAAATTCTTGTTGGGTTCCTCTTCCCTAGCCTTGTAGCTTCTAAATCCTTAATTGCATGTAACATGCACTAAAGATTTCACAAGAATTTGGTAGGAAAAAGGGCTGCAATTTTCGAAATTAGGTAGAAAGAAGGAGGAGGATATTTGATGGGGATTGAAGAGAGAGAAGATGGTGGTGAAATGAAACAAGAAAAATCTGAAATTGCATGCAATAAGGGCGTGAGCTTCAATGCCAAATTGTGTGGTTTTTATAATATATTTGATGTATTATGGAATCAATGTGTCAATATATCACTATCCTGCAAGATTAATCCAAAATCATGTATTAAACACGAGTTAAATTAATTAGTGTCATGTGTTCTCCAAGTGCCATGTGATCATGCACATGCTCATGCACTAAAACATGTTCCACTAGTTGGTTGACTCATCGTGGTCCGGGACACCTTAATTCAAAGTCTATATTTTTAATTATCTGGGTTCGCTTAATCATCGTTAATCCGGATTAATTAGCATCGGGGCCTTACAGTTATTTAGAGGCACCAGCAGGTTATAGATATGATAAACATATAGAAATTATGTACCAATAAAGAGAAATGGGAATGGCAGTCTCGGGACTCTCTTATGCATCGACTTACAAGAAAAGTATAAGCATGTAATTAAGAAAGAGCATTTTTTAGTTAAATTTAACTAACAATATGCCAAATTTTAAAATTGAGCAAGGTCATGCCAGCAAATTAATTTAACATATTTATAACATCTTCTGATCAAATAAGATGAATCTCATTTCATCCTCTCTCTCCTTTTCCGAGTCATCCTGAAAATATTCGATTAACAAACCAATTAGTGTTAAATGAAAAAAATCACATCATGAATACTTACAACAACTCTTGATTGAGTTCACATAAAATTTAAATTTATGTAGACGTTCATTCTAAATTTTGCTAATCCAAATGAAATTTGAAAATTTGTCACAAAGGCCACTTCAAATCACATTTTCCAAAGAATTATTTATCACCAACTTTCAAACTTTAACCACAAAATTTCTGAGTGACAATACATACTTAGCAGGAGATTTGTGTGTTTACAAACAAAATAGATATGTATACATTTATAGAAACCACATTCTTACCTCTTCCCATAAATTAAAAAAAGAAAAAGGTAAGAAAAGAATTGATTAATGACAATGGTAAGCGAGCTTGCCTCTTCGATTGGTGTCATTCGTTGTGATGTTCGAAGCTACAGACCTATACGACCCATCATCATACCTATAATCACTTTAACTGTAATACAATGGGGTGCTTTGTTTGTAATACAATGGGGTGCTTTGTTTCATCTACTTACATTTGATTCACTATTCATCTACCTTGGATTGGATGAATCTAGGGGTGCTTAATTGATTGTGGCCCGGAACTGGTTCGGTACCGAACCGGTTCAACCAGGTATTTAAATTGTTTCTCCAATATAAATACGTCAACAGAAGCTTAATTAAATTAATGACAACATAATCTTGAATAATAACGTCTATAGAATCATTATCCCCAAAACTGGTACTATTCTTCATCTTCGACATTTGTTTCAATTTTATCAGGGGATGAGATGTAAGGGGTAAGCATTTTGAAAACACTAAGCAAGTGTGAGTCAATCGAATGTGATAACAGTTTATTAACATGCATGTTACTTTTCAAAACATCATAAATCATAACAGAAACTGATACTGATACTGATGCTGACACATAACTTAACAGAATTGCTCTCATCAGAGCCAGAACAAAATATCTCCATCAGCCAGAACAGAACATATCACATTAGAATCATAACTCATATAATTCAAGCATGGATCCATCACATCGAAAACATGAGGGACTTTCATAGATTCAAGTGGCGGCTATCGTGTATGTAGCACTTTGCTCCGCAGCTTCAAAAGGTGGCTCCCATGCACGTGGCACTTTTCCCCGCAGGTTCAAGATGTGACCCCCGTCATACAGCACTTTGCGCGTTGAATTCAAGTGGTGGCTCCCATCACACGTAGCACTTTGTTCAT
The DNA here is from genome assembly GCA_907163345.1 of Haberlea rhodopensis. Taxonomy (NCBI): domain Eukaryota; kingdom Viridiplantae; phylum Streptophyta; class Magnoliopsida; order Lamiales; family Gesneriaceae; genus Haberlea; species Haberlea rhodopensis. The sequence continues at coordinate 107,362 of CAJQUN010001020.1, forward strand.
ATAACCCTTATTTCTCGGTGGTAAAAAATATTCTCAGAACATCGTAGATTTCAATACATCAAATATTCGACTGTAATTAAAATCATACATATAATTCTTCAAAAAAAAAAAGAATAAATTATAGCAAAAACCCATTTACAGATTGAAGATGATTTCTAGACACGTTTGAACGAATTTTGGGCTGCGAACCACTTGAATCTCCTTTTATCCTTTGATGTAGTTTTCGAATTTGCATAGGCTGCAAATAAGTCCAAGGAAAGAAGCATTTGAGAAGAATAAAACCGTTGGATCAAGCTGAAATTTGGCTAGCACGTTCATAAGGGAGTTAACTAAGTTATGTACAATGGAGATCGGATTTTGTGATAATTTGAATTACTTTATAGAGGAAAAATAGAAGTTGTTTTCCCGCATAGAATTTGTACAGTTTTCTCCCTAGGGCATTGACAGAAATGTAGCCATTGGATTTGACTCAAATTTGGAGAACATGTTAAAACATCTTAGGTATATTCTGAAAGGTTGAGAGCATATTTTAATGTTTTTATATGTGGAATAATTTCGAAATATATAACTGAATCTTAAGAGTAATTTTTGAGAATATTGCTTGAAAATTTTGTTTGCCTTTGAGAGAGATTTGCAAGATAGAAAGCACTTATGTAATATTATTTCTACAAAAATATTAATTGAAAAGCTTTTGAAATAAAGCCCGAATTGTGTGGATAAAGTAAATTTTATCTTGATCTCCAAACAAGATAAATGCACGCACAGATACAAAAAATTGGGCTGAAACTCGAGCGAGAGTGAGGATGAGTGGAGAGGGAAAAGTTGTGTGCGTGACAGGAGCATCCGGGTACATAGCCTCATGGCTGGTTAAGTTTTTGCTTCAGCGGGGTTACACTGTTAAAGCCACAGTTAGAAACCTCAGTCAGTAATCTCTATCTATGTGTTTCTTTCAACTTTTTCTGCGGTTTTGGAATGATTGATTTCCTGATAATCTCAGAGTTGTTGGTTATTTGATGCGAGCAGTGATATTCTGCAACCATGGCTGGCGATGAAACCAATAAATTTTATTATTATTTTGTTTACTCAGACTGAAAAGTTATGTTCTTGTATTGATTTCTAGGTTTTTATCTTTTGGATGTAACAGTAGATTTACGATGTTCATTACAATTTTGCTTCAGGGAAAGATATATCATTGTTTGTTTTGCAATATTTTGATGTGATGCCCTGATGTTCTTGATAACCGATCTCAAAATAAATAAATAAAATAAAATGTACGGCCAAGTGGAAACTTTTGTTGCTATTTTTACGGCTATGTTTTGAGTTCTCATAAGTAGAATCTATGGAACAGCTGCTTACTTTTCTGCTGATTGGCCTTATATTTCTTCATACCTATCATCAAATGAGTGTTGGAGTTGTTCGGTGAATAATTATGATCTACTGAGGTTCCCGTTCATCCCCTCCCTTCGGATTTGAAGCAAAGCCAGAAATATTATGAATCACGGGGCTAAACTAAAAATGAAAAAAATTCTGAAACATATGATGCAAAATCAGATTTTTCTGTAGTATGGGTTGCGTCTGAGGGTAAGATTCCTTGAAGATATATCTGCTAACAACATTTGTTTGAGAACTTTCATGAAATGCAGGTGATCCAAATAAAGTAGCCCACTTGAAAGAACTCGAGGGAGCTGAGGAGAGATTACACTTGTTCAAAGCCAACTTAACTGAAGATGGATCTTTTGATTCCGCGATTCATGGTTGTGAAGGGGTTTATCACACAGCCTCACCAGCTTTCCTTGAAGCAGCCAACCCACAGGTTCATTGTCTTACTTGTGCATGACTTTTGTGATGTTTAATTCTTTCTCGGTGTTTAGTAGATTTTTTTGTTATTTTTTCTTGGATTCACATGTCTGTTTTTGTTCTGAATCTTCTATAAAACTAAATTCTTGATTTATTTATGTTCTCGGTTTAGGCAGAGCTGATAGAACCGGCAGTGAAAGGAACTCTAAATGTCCTCAAATCTTGCAGCAAAGAACCATCCGTTAGAAGAGTAGTGCTAACTTCCTCTATTGCTGCAGTTACGTTCAATCGCAATCCCAAGGGCCCCGATGTTATAGTTGATGAAACATGGTTTTCCGATCCAGTATTCTGTGAAGAAATCAAGGTTTGTACTTGTAAGAATACCACAATTTATCTTTCTTCTACTTTATATTTTTATCCTTTATGGACTCATCAAGATCCAGGAAGAATTTCATCCTATGAGATTGAAACTTTAGATGATCTTGTAGGCATCTGATGTTGATAATTTTAATACTGTTATGATTTGCCTCTATTAGAATATTCCACAAATTTGAATGCAATACACAGTTTCTTGAAAAATGAACTGAGATTTATAAATTTTTCTTTGGTAACATAAGAAGTTTGAATTTAGGCGTGGTATTGCCTCTCAAAAACATTGGCAGAGGAAGCTGCATGGAAATTCTCTAAAGAAAATGGCATCGACTTGGTAGTATTGAATCCTGGATACGTGATAGGTCCTATGCTTCAGCCAATGCTTAATTACACTTCTGAGGCTTTCTTGAACTTGATCAAAGGTATATCAAATGATGTGTATGTCTTTTCACCAAATCAGATTTTTGAGCATTAAACTAATATTCTATTACAGGAAAGGAAGTATTCCCATCCTATCGATTCGTTGATGTTAGAGATGTTGCTCAAGCACATATTGTGGCATTCGAGAATCCTTCAGCAAGTGGCAGATACCTTTTAACTGAAAGATCTTTAACTCGTTCGGAAGCTTTGGAGATTTTACGGAATCTTTATCCGTCATTGGACCTTCCTAATATGTAAGTCTTTTATCTGTTAAAAAATTTATTCTATTTCCCCTGATTGATCCCCCATTTCTCAAGAAAATTAACAACTGTTAATGCATTTTGCTAATGCTGAAAACCCTGTGTCGTGCACCCCACTCGCAAGCCTTTTGAATGTGAAGGATTCGTATAAATTATGGGTGCGGCTTGAAATAAAGTTAATTTTAGCTACTGTTTGAAAAGTAGATTTCCAAATGTACACTTGGGTTTCCCATCCATAGATCACCTATTTGTAATATCCAGGACTGTATCTTGTTTAAACATTCTATGTACCGCCTCTTTAACTGAGATTCTGTAGAAGACAAGAAAACTATGTCCAGACATACAGTTCTCTTGTTGGACTTCTTATTCAAGAACAACAGAATTCTCTAATTAATCCGTTACCCCTCAAGTATCTAATGGTTTAATGGCAAACAATGTTCAAGCATCTCGTATTCGAAAAATGTTTTACTAGCTTTACACGTTTTTCTCCATTGCTGCAGTCCTGCAGGGGGTCCAACATACCAGGCATGCAATAAGAGAGCACAGGATTTGGGCGTCGTTTTCACGCCTTTCGAAGTGAGCCTGAAGGATATGGTTGAGAGCTTAAAAGAGAGAAATTTGCTCAGTTGAGTTTGCAAATAGCATCACCTTGGGGCCGATTGTATCTCATAATCCATCGAATGTAGCGAGTGATTAAGTCATTTTAGCCGTACTACAGAAAGAGCATATCAAATTTATCAACTTGAACCTTCATTACAACTTTTGGGCATTTTTTGGTGCACATGATCATATAAATAGTCATGCAGGAAATTCAGAGCTTTAGTCTTTACTTATTTGTTTAATTTAATGTGAAATTTATTTAGTGATGTTATTTCCAAAGTTGACTTATCATAATGATGCCCCTAGTTATTAAATTTATTTGATAATTTTCATAATAGCAAATATACATAACTAATATTATGTCTTTTTCTTTTAAAAAAACATATGACTAGTTTGTGTGAACAAAGATATTTACAAAGTATATTTTTTGTCAAAAATTCATTTGGAAGGAAAAAGATTTGTCTTGTTTACAAAAAAATACATCAACAAATCTATCCGATTAGCAACGCAACCATGGTAGTGAAAACGGATGTATCTGTAGTGGTGAATGTTTTTCATGAACCTAAACATTTTGCTCTTGAGGCTCTGATCGTAGTTGATACACAAAGTTTGTTCTCATGTACAGAGATCTTCAACTCAACAATATAAAGACTTGAGTATGTTAAATGTAATTAAAGACTTGATTGTTTGATCAATATATGTAACTCTATTTTCCATAATTCATATTATTAATGTAGGATACACATATTCAAGACACAAATGGATTATATTCTTCAACATTCCTCAGATAATAGAGATTGAATTTGTAGAGAATTTTTTATCCTTATATATTTCCTTTTTTTATATATAAGTTTAATATATATGCAATAAAATAATTTTAATAATATATATTAAATTTGTAGTGATTTTTGAGTCTTATAACTTCCCATTTTTTATATTTCTTTAATATTTATATTCAGTATAATCATTTTAATTAATTAAATAGTCACACGCACGTTGAGGCGACACTCTATCATAATTTATTTTCTGTTGTTTCAATTGTCGAAAGCTATTTTAGTAAGCATATTAATATTAAAATTAATTAAAAGATATTATTTCTATGAATTAATCAGAAGGACTATTTTGAGATTATCTAAGTGTCAGGGATGGATATGAAACTTAATACTCGGGGGCTTTTTCGGTACGTTTGCTTCTAAATTTGTCTCAAATGCTCCGGCCTGAGCCTCTTCGTCCTCACCATTCTTCGAAAAAGTGCTGACGCAGTTGAAATTATAATCTATTCAATCTCATATTCCGGGTTAGAATCTTGCTAATTCTTCATTCAATTTAGTTTTTTTTTCCTGTTGCATGGTTGATTTGCGAATTTGAATTGTGCAGTGTTATACATGTGTTAAATTTGTTGTCTTTCACGAATCAATATTTATAGCTTCTACTACCTGATTTTTCATGCCGATTGCTGATTTTTGGATGAGTAAGTTTTCCTCTCGAGAAATGGTCTGTTGTATATTCCTGAATGAGTATTTGCTTGCTCTGGCTGTTATCTCGTTAAAAATGATATCTTTACGTTTCTATGAGAAAAAAACAATTTTTTTTCTGGTTGTTTCTTAAAATTGATGCTAGGGTTTTTTTTTATGAATTAATGATTATTTTTTCAAATATCGGTTAAGAATTCATGGTTCCCAAAAAGGCTGACGGAATGGCCTGAACGGCTGTTCCGGAACGGAATTGAAGGCGGTTGTTCTATTATGTCTTTCTAACATTTTAAATTTTAATGTTCCTCTAGGAACCAAAAATGTGTTAATTTATTAAAAAATAGTTTGAAAAAATGCTACTTTGCTTCATAGATTTAAAGACAACTGGAAACATATTAGTGTATTGTGGTTTGTTTGTAAACTATGTTTATTGTTTTAATTAATGCAGACTAGTGTTTATTATATACACTATTCTGTGCTACATGGTGATGCTTTATTGACATCTTGATACTTAACTATGCTATTTTTGAAAAGAATAGTACGTCATTAGTTTTTCTGAATTGGGCTTGGGGCAGGAAGGGGATAGAAGTCGTTTGCTTTCTGTTACACCATTTTCAGTTATGCTGCTTACTTAAAATGGAAGAGCTATTAATTCTATAAACCGCCTTTGTTTATATATGAAATGTGATAGCTAACCATTACCCTGAACTTGAACTTGTCTAAGCACATTCAGTGTTCACCTTATCCAATCTTGAAGTTTTTTGGTGTATCCATTGTAAATTTGTTTCTTTATCTTAATGCAAAAATTTGCCTGTAATCTGAAATTATTTTCCTATTTATTGGATATTTTATGCAGCGATCAGAGGGTGACATTGAATTAAGCACATAAATATGGCAAGGTTATTGGCTAACATAATTCGTAGAGGTGTTGCACCTTTTCCAACCGTGGGGTCAAATGTGAGTATATGTTTAATTTCTCTTGGGTTACCCTCTTCCCAAATTTCTCATTTGTTCTATAACTTTTTCATTTTAGAACCTTAGCTTCCAGTATAAGGGCTTTTAGACTAGATTATCTGTGTGTATGCATGGGAGTTTCTTCTGACTGCCAAATTTCTTCTGATATTGCATTGTTCCTGTTATAGGCTTCTGGTTCTTTCTACCAGAGCATTCTTCGTTTTTCTACTAATGTGCCTGATGACACACATGAAGATTTTAGACCCACTATTAAAACTGAGAGTTCTGGCCTCGTTATAAAAGACATTGTCGAGCAGGTACATACCCTTATCATCTGAATGCTTCATTGTATTGTTGATCCAATCCCTGGTACAATGAAGTATTTGGTTTAACATTTCTTCATCCTTTATTTTGTTTCTCTTATTGTCCAGGTGGGCATGTGCAATAGCCTTACCTTATATCCACAAAGGCTGACTGACATCTGTCTATATTTGGTTCACAGGACTTGAAGGAAAACCCTGTAATGATTTACATGAAAGGGGTGCCTGATCTTCCCCGATGTGGATTTAGCGCATTAGCAGTGAGAGTTTTGAAAGAATATAGTAAGAAATGCAAAACTTTTGATATTTTTAAATGCTTGCTCAATTTATTGTGTTTCATTTGGAATTATTGTAGTTTCTTCATCTGTCTTTCTCTACTTTGTTCATCAGTCTTATGATACAAAATGGTTCATAGCCTAGTCTTTCTCTTTTGTAATATCTATTATATATTTTAATTTACTTTTGCTGGATTTCTGCATCAATCACGCTTGGCTTTGGCAGTTTTCATTGAAAAAAGTGTTTTTTTTCTTTTATATCAAATCAAAGTTTTTAATCCCAATTTGTAAGGTTCTTGGAGTGTGGTGCGCTCCTTAATGAAATTCTCTAATATATTAGAATTCCTCGAACAACAGTTGATCATCTCTTCTTTGACTCGTATGCAAGAGCTTGATTTATTAGCCACATTGTTTTTTTAATAATCTGTTTGTAACTTAGTGCTGAACTGGGTTTGTTGACTAAACAACTTGAAATTAGTATAGTTCTACAACATGATATGTTCATTTAGTTTTATAAATATATTCATAAATATATATTTCTATGATTTTACTTTTGTATAGTAAATACGTAATAATTATATACTTAACAGTAGTGGAAGCGCTTATATAAATTTTTTTAACAAAATACAACTCAAAACAACTTCTTAAAATGGTTCGATATTCTAGCAAAAGATAAAACACTAAGTAGTGGTAAGCCAACATGTTCATTTTTTTTTTCTGTTCCTAATTTTCCTCTGGTTCTGCCTCCGGTTATCTTGTATCTGGAATTCACAATAAATAACAAGGAAACAGAGGTTAAGTCTTTAAGGACTTAGTGAGGGAACACCAATGGTTTATGTTTTGTACTTATCAATGATGCAATGTATCAATATGACATGTAATGTAATAAAGAAATAGCAGAGCATTTAAGAAAATTATCAATGAAAAATGACGATTTAGGACATTATGGTGAATATTGTGGGCTAAAGAGGTTGTTCCAAACGCGACAGTTATGTGTAGCACTTTCCCCACATATTTAGATTTGATGCATACATTCATTCATTTATGAGCCAAGGTGAACCATTCTCCGGACCGTAACACGGTGCGCGTTGTTCAGATGAACTATATACTCGGACTGTCATCCGTTGTTCATTTGACTCACTTTCCGGGCCGAAGCCGCCAGACATATGTCTGCTGTCTAGGGCTCCAATAGTCATTCAATCATCCGAAGGAACAGAATGGTGATGAACATGGTAACAAGGCATGTAGACAATATGATCAATGAACCGTTGTGATACACAATATGATAACATATATGAAAAGTATGGTAATAAATAAACATATAATGTAATTTCCAGGCCAAATGCCAAAAGAGTTGTATTGAAAGAAATCGATAGTAACCTCACCTCACTAGCTTACGATATTTTACTGGATTGACTCAATTTTGAACCCAGTTGCCAATGAAATTCCTATAAACATATACATGGTTGAACATTCTTAAACATCATTTTTGTACAAAACTTGTCCGGCTAATTTGGAATAAGACTTTAAAAATTCATGATAATTTAACCATTAGTCGAAAAATTATGAAACTTTCTAGAAGTGCCTAAAATAAGTGCAGCAATGTTCGGCAACCGGAAAAGTGTGAATCGTGGAGGCGCGTGAAACACACGCGCCGCCTTGCCAGCGCCTGACCGGCGCTCCGGTGCCACGTTCGGCTGAAAATTTTAGGGGGTTATCGTCTCGTCGAGATCTACAACCTTCGTTCAGAAACCATTTTAAAATTCGCAGCCGATTTTGCCCAGATTCTGATTCTTCAGAATGATTAAGTAGGGTTTTTTGGTTGCCGGATACTTGTACGCACGACGACTTTCTGGGCAAACGGCGGACGCAAATATACTATAACATATTTTAAACAACTTTAAGTTTGTACCTAAGACCAAAAACAGAAATAACGTACGGAACAAGGGTTTGAACATACTACCTCAAAACAAGTTTTGGGTAGATTTGTTAACTTGTTCTTCACGGTTTACGAATTTCTGAGCGATTTTTGTTTTGATATTTGTCTCACCTCCACCTCCAAGTGTTTTCTGGGTAAGAAGGGAGAATGGTGTGAAATTTTCAGAATTTTTGGAAAGGGTTTGGTTATTTTCTTGAATTTTTGACCTTTTTAGCAATATTTTCTACTATTTTTTCTAAGCATTTTCGAAGGATTTTTGAAATCGAGAACGATTTTTATGCTGAAAGGGATGGATTTGGAGTGTATTTATAGGCAAGATTTAGGCAGATGAGTTACATGCATGATGACATTTGTCATGGTTGAAAAAATTTATACCAACTCCTAATAAATTTGATAACATATTATTATTATTATATTATTATTATTATTCTTATTTATTTATTTTAAAAAACAAAGGTGTTACATAACAGTCTTCACATGGAAAGATTGTACCCTTTTATGCTCGACCTTGTTATCAGTTGAAATGGGCTTTGCAGATGTTCCTTTAAGTGCCAGAAATATATTAGAAGACCTTGAGCTAAAGAATACTGTAAAAACTTTCAGGTAAACTATTACTGTTCATGTTTTTATAGTGTGGGTGACTGAATACCGAAGAAAATATTTTATTACTGTCATTATGCGGCTTCCCTGATATTCCCTTTTTACCCAAATAGTTAATAGTTCAAGTACTTGCCCTTGGATGTGTGCTCCGAAAAGTTGATAAATGTTTTTAGAGCGACTGCATATTTATTTTTGTAATAAATTGCATATTCCTCTTTAGGGGAAAAGATAAATTGCATATACTTTACACATGTTTGGGATTCAAGTCGAGATGGATATTGGGATATTTTGATTGCAACTTTCCTGGACACAACAATCCTACACTAGTTTGCAAGTCTCATAAGCCATCTTGACATCTTGTATTCTTATCTATTTACATGTACTTGGTACAAAATGGAGAAGTATCGTTCTCTCTCTTTTTTTATTTCAGAAATTACGTTATGTAATAACACATGCCACAATTTATTGCAGCCACTGGCCAACATTCCCTCAAATATTCATCAATGGGGAGTTCATTGGAGGATCTGATATCATTCTTAACATGCATCAGGTTTGCCGTTTCTTCTTTGATTTCCAGATCCAGGATAGTTACGACTCTTGTTCCCTAAACTTCAACATCAAAACATATTGATCCTCCATTACATGCATGTGACAATTCTGGTCCTTAATGTTGTCAAAATTGCCCTTGAGGATTAACATAAATTGAGCTAAATTGCAGAAAGAGGTTAGCAAAGATGTGGCAGAAATTGATTTGATAACTAACTAGTGTAAATTCTCATATAAAATGTTAAGATTCAAATTAAAATCCATCCAGCCAAAAAGTGTTTTGACTTGGGATTTAAAAAAGTAATTGATGGGCGCGATCTGTCTATTTTAATATGATGATGGATCAATTCTGTTACTTTAATAAACTACACAATTAAACTTTGAAGCCCTTTTAGGTGCCTGATTAGTCTGCTTCCCATGCGGATATCAAAGCCCGGGTGGTTGTTTATGTCTTAATTCCTGATCAAAGAGCTCTAAACTCCATTTTTTTGGTACAGACTGGTGAATTGAAAGAAAAAACTAAAAGACATTGCAGAGAAACATACGTAAGCAGAGAAAGGCATCATGGCTTGCCTAGCAAGTGTTAGGTATATTAGATGTTTTGATATTATTATTATTATTATTATTATTTTTTTCGTTTCTGTATGATGAAACAATGTTACTATTTTACTTGCAACATCTATCATTTTTTTTAATAATGAATAATTTGCAGTAACAACTAACAAGTAAATGTGGTACTTGTCTTTTGCAGAAGTAATTTCTTTTTGATTCTGCACGTATATTGACCTCTTCACTTTGATCAAAGGAGGTCTTTACTTTGTTGTAGATCTCTCATGTCATATATTTTTGAGGTGATTTGGGATATGATCCCTTTTTTTTATGCCATCCCCTAAGCTGTTTACCATGGGACGACGATATCTCCAAGATCGAATTTGAATGTGGAAACACGAATATGTAAAGGGGAAAGTTCAGGCCGGTATGCCAACGGTGAAACTTTAATTCATCCTAGTCCAGGAAAAGAACTTGCAATCATTTAAGTCTACTTTAGGTTAAAATAACAAAAATGCCCTTAATAAGAAAGACGACAATATCAGAAATTTTCAATCTTTTCCTTCTCAGCAGTTTGTTCAAGCTCTTCCTTTCACCACTACGATTCAAATCTCCTCGTAAATCTCTCTCGCCAGATACGGTTTCTTACAGTTGGTTTTTATCTCAATCTCTTCGATTTTCCGTTCCATCACTTCGTTCCAGATTTTTTTTCAATGCTGGCATGCGTGAGTATATGTATATATATATATATATATATATATATATATTGTTTGTTACCTTTTGAGGTTTTTTAGTTATGATTCATTGGTGTCCGTAGCTTCTTTGCTCATTTTCAATATTTATAAGCCTGGAAACTTGCCAACGAAGAAGATGACCCAGAGAAAAATTAATTGGTGCACGAAAATTATAAAAATAACTGCACGAAAATTATAAAAAATAACTGGTGCTCGAAAATTATTAACAGTAACTGGTGCACGAAAGATTGAAAAATAGTAACTGATGCACGAAAATTAAAACCAGTAACTGATGCACGAAAATTGAAAATCTGTTTATGATGCACGAAAATTAATATCAGCCACTGCACGAAACATAGAAAAGTATGTGATTGCACGAATCATAACCGCAAGTGGGTAATGTGCGAACCATACAATTAAGTAAATGATGCACGAACCATTTAATTTGTGCTCCAGTTATTATATTTCGTGCACCAGTTTGTTTTTGTAAATTTTGTGCATCAGTTAATTAAACACAAAGATCGTGCACCAGTGTTGTATTTTGGTGCACCAGTGTTATATTTTCGTGCGCCAAAGTTATATTTTCGTGCACCAGTTAATTTTTATAATTTTCGTGCACCAACTATTTTTTATCATTTTCGTGCAACAGTTATTTCTGATGATTTTCGTGCACCAAGGTTATATTTTCGTGCACCAGTTACTTTTTATAATTTTGGTGCACCAGTTACTTTTTTTATAATTTTCGTTGCACCAGTTACTTTTATCGTTTTCGTGCATCAGTTAGTCTTTGTGATTTTGGTGCACCAGTTACTTTTATAATTTTCATGCACCAGTTACTTTTTATAATTTTCGTGCACCAATTACTTTTTCTCTGGGTCATCTTCTTGTTGCAATATCTTGCTGTCAGGCTGTAAATTTTGGAAATGAGCAAACAAGCACGGACACCAACGCATACCTTACTTCTTCATCATATGCATCAGTCAAAGTCATGTGAATGTTTTTTTTAAAGAAAACATACCAACAGACTTTCGATGTCTATAATTTAGCATCGGTATTCAAATTTATAATTCACATACACATACAGTATACACACGATGGAATGTGCAGAGTAGATCCAAAAATTATATGTGCAGAGTAGTCCGATTTCTTCTTTGATTCAAAAATATTCCAAATGCTATGAACAATTTAGATGCTTCGATTCAAATATATTTCATGTGCATAACATTTTAGCAAATAATTTTTAGGTCGAGGCGACGAGATGAGGCGACAAGATGATTAATAAAATAATAATCTGAGAATCGCCGAAAAATTGGAGAATTTTACGTGCAGAGTGGGAAAAGAGATGACGTAAAGAATTAATCTAAAAATTAGGTTAGGGTTTTTTTATAACTTACAGGGTATTTTGGGAACTAAAAAAAAGACCTTTGCAAACCAACTCTTTAAAAAGTGGACTTATGTGAATATAATTATCTCTTACGCGTATTTTTTTGTAAACATTATTTTTTGCCAGATTATTTGAATTAACTTTCGGGAAACAGCATCAATAAGGAATTTCCCCATATTTAATTCATTGCATCAGATCTACTAAAAAAATTGTTGCCATTAAACATATGATTTTGCAGGAAGTAAAATTGTCCCGACCCATTTAGAACTAAACCTAGATCATCCTGACCCATATCCGAATTTTAATAGGTTTGACTAGTGTTAAACACATCAAACAATAATGGGTTTTTCGACAGAATATCCACCTGTTTTTTCGTTTTCCTAAATAGACGGATTACCCATATATAGTTTTGAAAATATGTATTTTACTCCTTTGTGGTTTACAAAATAGGTAATCACCCTCCCTATGGTTTGAAATAGGTATTTTACCCCCCTGTGGTTAGTGAACATATGAATTTTACTTTCATGTGGTTACAAAATAGGCAGTTTACCCCCTATATTTAGGATGTATTCACATCTATCACAAACTACTTGGGGGTAATTTTCAAACCACATGGGGGCGTGGTGGTAAACTGCTCATTTTTGTAACCACGGGGGTTTAAAATATTTTTTTAAAATGCTATTTTCAAACTACAGGGGAGTAATTTACCTATTTGGCAAACCACAAGGGGTTATTTGCCACTAGCTCCAACAATTAATTTGTAACATCCTTGCCCATTTTTATTTTTAAAACAAACATATTTTATGATAAAAATTTAGATAATAGTTTAAAAATTAAAATTGTTCTTATAAAAAATATTAATACAGTCAATTAACCAGCTAATAATTATTGTCTTATCAGGGTATATTTCTTTAAAAAAAAATCAATCAAGATATTGTAGAATGAGTAGAAAAATCGTCAACAATTGAAATAAACATATAAACATTATGGAAACAAATTTAAATGATAATGTGTCATCATAGATATAGAATATGTTAAATAGTTTTCAGCCCATATTTAATATTCCCCTCACTGTATTTGGACATGTATGCAAATAATGATTTTAATAAATAATATACTATATTAAGGCATTTTGAAAGAGAGAAGCCATAAAATTACGTTTTAGTTGATATTGCATGAAAGGCAAAGCATCACACCATCATCTTTCATTTGGGTTCAAACAAAGATAATTTAAGCTTAATTTGAGTAAGCGATCAGTCGCATTGAAACGAAAAACAAACAACATTGTTTTGGATTTTCGCCTTAAGAACAAGGGGTCGATGGCGGACAAACTTACTAGCAACCAAGGTAGCGAGAGTGAAAATCAAGCAATATGCATGGTGTTTTGGCTTCAGCACATATGTTGCTTTGATTTTACATACAAGTTTGGTCCAATTTCTGGAAAGAAAATTATTTACGACATAGATTCACTTAATTACCAATTAAATCAATATTCTTTTATTTTATCAAAGTTTCAACATGAAATTTTTATAATCACAATTTAGATATTCATTTAGTGCTCAGAATAACACAACTCTGAATTATTTCTTATATGAATATTACTTCAGGTTAATCAAATAATAAATACTTTAATATTATCATCGCGGTGAATTAGATTAGTCTCCCCTCATATTGCATAAAAATAAATATTTAAAGTTCTATTTTAATATAATTTTTATAGAAAAAAATTAGCTTAGGCAAAAAAAAAAAAAAAAAAATACACGGAATTAATTTGTATATGCATAATATATACACAGAATTATAATATTAACAGAGATAACATTATGGTACGAATATTAAAAATCCTCCAAACAATGCACTCATAAAGAACACCATTTAAAATTTTTATTTTGGTTCAGGTTGCATTAACGTTAAAGACCAGCCAGTTCTAATGGTTCTAGTAGAAGGTCTCCTAATGGGGCGACTTTGGATGCATCCTTTCCCGTACGAGCTTAATCCATGTCATTTAATATAATTCCTTATGCAAAATTATAATGTTAACCTTATTGTTTTCTATTAATTGCCAACTTAAAACATAAGTGAGAAATTTTTGGAGGCTAAGTTATCAAAAGCGTCATTCCATTCAGTTGAAAGACACCAAACATCTATATAACTAACTCACATGGATGTTTGTGATTTAAAAAATTGTGCAAACTAGTGGTGGGAAAGTAATTCGTTATTTTATCGATGATTGCACAGATAATATTGTAACTATTAGACGAGGTTATAAAAATGTTTAACATTACATTATGAGGGTTGCTTACCACTTAAGCAAATGAGCTTTTGAAGGGATCACTTCTGTGGTGTGGCTAGTCCACCCATTGAGTCATTCGTCTGAGCCACAATATTCATGTCCTTAAAGTGTTTGCATGAGAAATTAGATCGAGTTTGATTTAAAAAATCAACCGGAAGTAACTCAAACTAATATGCTGTGAATTGGTCAAACAAAGTAATAAAATCAAATGTAAAGACAAACAAACAGAAAGTAAATATGCACATAGAGTTAATGGAAAATTTAAAGGCTGAATCCTTCTATGTCTCTCATTCTTCTTCCACCGAATGGAAGAATTCCACTAGATGACTTTGTTAATACAATTCTTTTATTACACACGCTCCGATCAATGTCACATTTTGATTGGAACTCTTAGCATCTCAATTTAACTATTCTTCAGCAGTCTAACTCTCTCATCTCTTATACTGTTCAGACACAAGTCTGAAAGTTACATAAATCACTCTTGTACAACAAAGTTCACAATACAATGATTGCATATTTGTGACACACAATAGATTATATACATGATCTTTTATACCTACTCTTGTTTTTCAGTCTCATAATTCAACGAAGCTGCTTTGTGTATGTGGTATGCTCTCAACTAAGCTGATATATTCATGTAAGCTCCCCTCTAGGATCGATCACTCTAAGATATCTTCAAGATGAGTTGTGAGTTTGATCGTCATCTCTCATCTATCTTCTTTACTTTAACCTTCAATCTTCGAGTGTATATTTTATAGCCTGCAATTTGATTTTTCAGTTAGGCTCATAAATATGTATGTTGGAGAGTACTTGTACGATTTTGATTCTCCAACGTTCATATTTGTCTAGTAAGCTATATGTGGTTCGTTGTTGACTACTTCGCTGGACTATGCTTGTACAATTGAGCTGAACACTAAACTGTTATGCGTTTGATTCAGCCGGTCTTGGTCTATATTACTTGAGATGAAAACTCAATCAATTTCTTCCATTCAACGAGGATTGGTTGATTTTGACTTTACTGATCATGTAACTATCTTCTCCTTTGTAGCTCTGCTGACCTCTTTGTTACCCATGTGTAGTTTGGTTTTGCCAAGTGCCAACCCTCAAAGGGATATATAATCTTGTTCTGCCAATCCTCAGCTGGAATCAGGTCAACTAGTCTGAAATGCTTGTCAGTGTTGCTGATCACTTCGCTAGTTTGTCTTCTTAGGAATAAGTCTTTCATCAACTTCGTTGAAGCGCTGTGTAAGCGTTGACAGTTTCACATGCACACTCGATTGATTTGTCTATAATAACATGAACACCTTAAGTTAACATAAAAAATTCAGATTAATAAGATTCTTTGAACCCACACATTATTGTGCAATAAATAATTGTGAGTCGATATTGATGCAATACACCAAAATTATTTGAT